>JBBYHO010386624.1:0-81539 GCA_038382025.1 Adansonia gregorii
TGTATCGATACAGACCTTGGCAGTAGCTAAAGTTATGATTTTTGGCAAAATGTATCGATACACAAGCATGAGTATCGGCACAAATCCATGGAGTATCAATACAGGCCTCTAAGTCTCAAGATTGGAAATATATTTTGCTCTTAGTATCGATACATAGCTTATTGTATTGATACTCAAGGGTAAAAATTATCTTATGTATTGATACATGTTTTGTATCACCACACCAAGGCATTTTTGCCTGGTGTGAGCCATTTTTTAGCCTTCGAAAACCTGATTTAAATATGTTTTTGCACCAAGGAATTATCATAAATCATTGCAAACCTTAACTATGGGCTCATTAACAGATTCAAACAAAATTTGGGCCCAAACAATTCATGACAAAGGTCGCTTTCATAAGATATATGGGTATAAAAGGGTATGGCAGGCATATCTCCAGTTGTAGGCTATCACAACCTTTCTGCCTCGTTGCTCAGAATGGCAGAACTAAAAAAAAAAAAGTCAACTGAGTATAGTACCTGGAGATGTCCCCTAGGGCAAAAAGGAAAAATAAAAAATGCCCTCACCTTATCTCCTAAAGGCATTAGCTGAGCATTAGATTAAAAGAGGGACTTTTCAACTATGAGAAAAACACTACCATTTATCTAAAAAAAAGCTATCAAAGAAGCTCTCTAGCAATCCCAAAAAACCCTTCATCCATCCTCACAAATCTTTTAGGTACTCTAGCTTTAAAAACTCACCAAAACACTATTCCATTGCCTTTCACCCTCAACCAACCTCTATTTCTGTAGCTCCCTAAAACCACCATCAAAATACCTTTAAAAACTTAACCTTTCACACACTTTCATCCTTAAAACACCCATCAGCAACCACATTGCCAGAAAGCTTCTTTTTTTTTTCACCAAACAATAGCAAAAAGAAGGAAGGGACTGAGCTTAAAGTCACTGCTTTGAAAAAAGAGAAAACTTTAAGCTTTTACTGATATATTTTTTACCTTGTTCCATATATTTTTTGTTTTGATCATCCATTTCATTTTAGTAAACCCTTCATATTGCCATGACCCTCCTAATACTCCCGTGCGTCTTTGTTACCTTGGTTGTGGTAGTCCGAGGATCTTGATGACCTTCTTGACACCTTGATGTTGTTAGATGTATAAACTCATCATACTTTATTTTCATCATTGTATGGCCTCTTTTCATGCATCTTTTGCCATCTTCCTTCCATATTCACATATCTATTTCATATTTAAATGGTCACCTTAATGTGCTTAGGTATGTTTAAATATTTTTCTTATGTTTTAAGGAGGCTCATGAAATAAAAATCCTGTCTTGACTACTCCAACATTCACTCCTTTGTATAAACATGTTTCCATCATCTCTATGCACCTTATTTGTCATCTTCTTGCATCTATGTCACCCATTGCCATGTAAAAATGGCATCTTTACATGTTTGCATGTTTAATCCATGTTTTTCTTTGTACGTGCTGTATTTTGTTCATGATATCTCTATTAAAATGCTTGCTTATTTCTTACAAATTGATTTTTAGAAACATCCCCAAGTTAAGTTATTGTTACCTTCAATAGATAAGGAGTAGCACAGACTTAATGCTTTCATCAAATGGTCTCCAATATTGGTGGCAAATCAACATTTCAGCTTTGGATTCATAGTAAGATAAGTTCATTTTTCCAAAAAAAAAGATCCCTTTTAGTATTAATCCTTAATTTTGAGTCTTATGTTCTTTTTGGTGACATGGTCAATGAGTTATTCCATCATACCAAACTGCTACGAGATTATAGAATAAACTTGTGAAGCCCGTGTTACTTTCTATCATGGACGTTCGATAGTCCTAGGCCCGAGTTTATCTTCGAAAAAAATTAGAATATAGAATAATCCCCCTATTTTTGCTTTGGCAACATTATAGTCCAAACTTGAAAAATTATTTTTGAGCCACAAAATATTTCCTTTGATTTTTTTAATATTTTCCTTGGAAGGGCATTGAATTACCTTTCTAACAATGCCTTCTTTGCCCTTGGATCATCCTGGATAAGGGAGTTAGGATTTTTGGAACCTTTAGTGTCTAAAACCCCTAAAACTAGCATGTAACATTCTATTTGGGCCATTATAGCCTATCAAATGATTTTTACAAAATTCCTAAATATTTTTCCAAAAATTCACGAAATTCCCTTTCTAAAAAGGTATTATTTACGATATAACAATCCCAAATAAGTTTAGAATGATTTTTCAAAATGCGTAATGCCTTTTAGTTGTATATGCTACTAGTGCTGAGATGAACCTAAATTCAAAGATTAATTCACCCTAGAAAGTGTTTTTCTAGAATTTTTGAAATATTTTTATATTAAACCTTGTGGAGTTACCTTTCCAACAGTACCTCATTTACCCTCTGAAGTCTTTGAATGCACTTGAACAAAATTCAAAAATGGAGATGACACGATGATGTCCCTTGTTTTCAACCTAATTTTTGAATCCCCTTTTTATCGAGATGATCGAATGTCTCAAAAATGTGCTTGGTTGATTTCCCCATAACATCTACCCCTTTTGACTCGGATCAAGATTAAAATATGGAAAATATAATTTTATATTAAAATATTTACTAGTAGAGATACTCTAACTCTATTATTCCAAAGGGGATACTCTAACCACTTTTTCATTAAAAATTTAAATTTTCACTTTAATCTAAACTATTTTCATAACTCTATTTTGGGGGATACTCCAACCCTACCTCACAGAGGGCATACTCTAACCCTGCTTTTACCTCAAAAATTTAAAATTTTCTCTCTTCCAGATGCTTCAAACAATTTTGATAAAAATCATCTTTATTCTTTAAATTACCATCGAATCCATATTAGTCTCTAAAATTGTCATCCCGATTATTTTTCAATAATCCAAGGCAATTATGAGATATATTTTGATTGCCCCTCCGTTTTTATGTTCTTTGGTTTTCGATCGCTTGTTTATGATATTATTACATTTCTCATTTTTTGCCTTACTAACTTGTTTTCCTTTTGTAGTGACTATTGTGCATTCATATTTAAAATTCATTTTCACTGAAATTTACGAGGTGATGTTTCATGTTAGTATCTCTCCAGTGCCTAATACAAAACATCTTTTTTTTTAAAAAAAATCCAATCCGAATATCATTTTCACAAAAATCCCTATACTCCTCACACCTTTAAGGCGCATAGGTGATCTAATTTTCTTTACATAAATCAGATTTTCATTTTCCAAAACTTCATGCATTAAAGGGAATTATATATAAATAGAGACCAAATGGAACCGATTTAATCAAGATCAAAGCGAGACATAGTTAGTAGGTATTGATTTCGGGTGTCATGGGGATGCTAGTTTTTCCCTATGCATAACCAACTCTCGAACCGTACCAACGGATCTCTAGACTTCGTAGGCATTGAAATCAGTGTTTTGAGTTTTGAAACTCATAATATTATCTTCAATCAGTGTTCGATCTTGCCTAGCCTAAAATGATCGGTGGTGACTCTAAGTTTATGGCCACTTTATGGTGGCCATCCGAGACTAGTTGGATGAGTGACTCGTCTGACGATCCTTATCCCCTTCGTGTTATCACGCCTAATCCAAATCCTAATCAAAAGGATAACTCAAAGACTTAACCACAACCAACCATCATTTATATTTAAGTTGAGCACGCTATGCCCTTCAGATTGTTTAAAGTTTTAAAGGCTAGGCACTGTAACAACTTGGCAACTCCACTGAGGACCATAGATAGTTAGGCTTATAACTAGCTATTTCTCACTCGATTCTCGATTTTTTGGTCTTCATAATTATCTTGATATAATTCTCTTGTATTTTTTGCCTACTAATCTTTATTGTTTATGTTTTTGTCTTGTGATTGTTAGGGATTATTCGTGCCTTAATAAATATTGATTCGAATAATTATGATAACATGAGATTGAAACAAAAAGTTTTGATTGTTTCTCCGGCACACACTGTACACTTGCATTGGCACTAGATTCCCACCATATTCCATGGTGTGGTTAGTATCCTAATTACTAGGAGGAAGTGAGCCATCCGCCTTTGTGAGTAACCCTTTGCATAGGCATGGCAAGACCTTCCTGGATGTGGAGTACCTATGTCTCTCGTGAGTGCCTCTTCGTACTTGCATAGGGAAATACATCCACTGGATCAAACCCGTTCTGCCAAACTCGTGATGGGCCTAAATCGAGGTGGCTCAGTTGTTTTTACTGCATGAACGAGCGATTTAGATACCGAAATAGGCATCAACTTAAACCATATAGTGACCTTACAAGCTAAATAATTTTAAGCCATACCAAATGCTACTAAAATAACTCAAAGATTAGGGTAATTTTGGGAAACCTTTCTTGCCTTTACTCATGCATACCAATGGTTACGCAAGCAATGATAGGTGAACTTTGTCACCCACATTTTTTTTATTTTCATGATCATTCCTTTAGGATATGCCATTATGTTCGATGATAAATCCTATTTAATAAGTGGGTAAGTACAATTGGATGCCATTCCTGCAATTTCATCTTGAAATAGACGTATCTGACCAAGATAGGCCGTCATCCTGCCCGAATGATAGCTTAGCATGTGTTTAACATAAATGGTGATGGATAAACATCACCATTTAGATGGTCAATCTTAATCTTTACAAGGTATCATGTTACTTCATTAAGAGATAATTTTAATACGGGTATACCAGTATGTTATCTGTTTAATGCCTTAACATTTGTGATCATCTTATCTACCTTTAAGCATTGTATCAGCTATTCTGGGGGTAAATTTTATGATTCCTTCCATTTCTTACCTTTTGCCTGTTATTTCATATTAGTTGCTAACTCATTCTCTTTTTACTTTTTTTTTCACCATGCATCATTTCATCATAATTACTATCATCATGGGATGTTTGGCTCTAATGGATCAGTGTTCATCAAAGGGCATTTATCACGGAGCAATAGTCACTTCAGAGCTAAAACCCTTTGAAGAAGTTTGAGCCTGGTTAAAGTGCCGATAGCGTGAAGATGGGGATGTTCTAAAATCAAGGCATGCTTCAGTAGTGCATGAAAGGATCAAAATAGGATACTGTCAAAGTGATTGGCAAGATTTGAGGATCATATGGAGTAATTGGGACAGCACTAAAAAGAAGTCATTCACTAAGGGATATAGAGATATCTCTCTTCTATTTCAAGTTTGTTTGGATGTCTGTTTGTTGCAAGCAGCCTTTTAGTTTTGGAATCCAGCATACGATGTTTCATTTTCAATTATGAAGACTTAGTCCCCATAGCTGGTGAATACATTGCATTACTCAACATTGAAAGGTCAAAGGTCAACAGGATATACTGCAAAGCATTGAATTCTCCAACCTTCAAGAAAAGATTGGCTTAAGTCTTCAGGGCAATAGAGTTTTGGATTAAGAGTCATATCAAAACAAATGGGAATAGTGAATGCATCTTTTGAAAAAAGCAAAGGTGAGTACCATTGACATTCGAAAAATCCAAGATATCTACGCTTTGGTGATATATGGTCTGATTATCTTCCCTAAAACATTAGGCTATGTTGAAGCCATGGTAGCAGATGTCTTTTCTCGATTGTGCTGCAACATCAATCCCACCTCGACCATCATTACTGAAACTAATTTTTTGTAAGAAAATGGGTACAAGTTGATTCATCAGACGTGCATTGCTCTTTCATGTTTGGCTCATCAGTCACTTTGGCCTTGAAGAAAGTAAGACGTCATATTGCTTCTTATGCAACTTTAGCGCTATCTTTAAGGTACTTAAAAAAGAATGGTCCCAAGACAAATTTGAAGAGCAATGGGTTCAAAAATTTTCGAACCTCAAAGTTGAGGAGTTAACATGGAAGCATTTTTGGTTTTTCCCATAAACGGTCATATACCAGTGCATAGATTATAACTACGTACCACTTATAGGATTATGAGGGAATACTAGCTATGCCCTTCTTTTAGTCCTTCGATAGTTCAAGTGTCGTCAGTTCTTCCTCTTTGTCCAAGACCTAGAGTTATGGGATTTCGACTATGGTGAGCCCGACTACAAGTCGAAAGTCTAGCTAACCTTTCATGTATGGAAGCAAACCCACTGCATGGAGAGATATTAAAGAGGGAGTAGTATGGCCCCAGGATATAATGAATGGAGGATCCATCAAGTTAATAGCACTATACCCTTATTTGGTATCGAGACATCCTAAATGCTAGCTTATGAATTTCATTCTGAGGTTGAATTGCTTAAGGAAGAGTTTCAATAAGAGAAGGCAACCTTTACGAAGGAGATTACTTGATTAAAGGATAAAATAGTCAACTAAAAATGGACCTCTACCTCAAGGATGGCGAAATGAGCAGGGCTATCAAGGAGAACTCAAGAAAGATCTCGAGAGTTTAAAAAGAGAGTATGTGGCCCTTAGCAAAGCAAGCAAGTCCCAAGCACTTGGAAAATCATTAGTCGAGTAGAGGATAGAAATGACTACTTTCAAAAAGAAACTACACCAATGGAGAGAAGCCACTAGGGACAACATGGAAAAGCTTGTTAGAACCCAGACATTTGCATCAACTTATTAAAGGAGGAATGAATGGTTAAAGGCTTAAGTCCGGGATTTGAGAGCAAACCAAGCCAAAAATGGAGTTCTAACACTCAAAATTCAAGACTTAGAGCATTCTCTTTAAGCTCGCTAAGAAAAAGTTGACACACTAGTGAGAGCCTATGAACAGCAGAAGTAAGAATGGCTTCAAGTGGTTGATCACTCGAACCAAAACTATAATGACTATCATCACCGTCTCACTAAACAGATCCAAACAGCTAAGTTGGTGGTCAAGGACATGATAGATGTAACGCAATCCCTAACACATGATATTTTACCTACCGAAGCCATGAGCAAGATTTTTTGTATTTCTTGGACTATGTAATCAAGCAATGTAATCATGTTAGGCATTTTCGAATGTAATCACGTGTAACTAAGACATTTTGTTGCTTTAATGAAAGATGTTATTTGTAGAGTTATCCCTTTACCCAATTGTCCTTTGCATTTGCATAACTAACCTAATTCTTTCATGGTTTTTATTTATTCAACCTCATTGCATCAAAAATATGCATGATCATACCATAACGGCCTAATTCGAAAATAATTTAAAGTAAAGGTGATCAAAAGCACAGAATCTACAGTTTTCCATCGGTGTAACACCTACAATCATTGAAAAGTGATAGAAAATGATCACTAAGCCCACATCGAAAGACTCAAAGTCATGTATAAAGAGTCCCAAGTATAGGTACTCTGTAAGGATGAGGAACTTCATGCATAGATCATTGAGCTAACTAAATTGCTGTCTAATGTGTTGAAGGGAAAAGGGTAAACAAGGGCAGTTGAGATAAAGAAAGAATTGGCCCACCCTGAAAGCGATTTGAATAGTGGTACTCAAGCCACTAATGCTCAAGAAAGGGCATTACATGGGTAACACCCTCTAGCAACGAACATCCCACCATCTCTGCCATTTATTTATATTAATCCTACAATAGCGTCCTACTAAATTTAAAGATTTAAAGGCACAGGCTCTTCACTATCAAGGCCTATAATCCTGAACCTCGATGAGCACATAGAGCAAGAGAAGGCGAAAAAGCCTTCAGAAAATGATGAAGACTTGGACAAGTATCACTCATTAGAGAAGTGTTTTTGAGCTGTGGAAGGAAGCAACATATTTGGAGTTATAGATGCAAAGTCATTAGGGCTAGTTTCGAGCCTCTTCATCTCGCCCAAGTTTAAAGTGCCTGATTTTGAAAAATACAATGGGACTACTAACCCTATTGCCTATCTTCGCATGTATTATCATAAAATGGCGGGACACGAAGAGAACAAGAAGCTGTTGATCCATTGCTTCTAGGACAGCTTGACTAGGGTAGCCTTATGATGCTACATAGGACTTGATCATGCAAAAATTTAGACATGGCAGACTTGGCATGAGCATTCCTTGAATAGTATAAGCATGTGTCTGATTGGGTTTCAAATCGTCTATCTCTTATGACCATGGAGAAAAAATCTTTCAAGAGTTTTATTAAGTATGTTCAGAGTGGAGGGAGAAGGCAGCTCAAGTTCATCCTTCTTTAACTGAAAAAAATGACAGTTAAGTTTATTGGCACCCTACGAGCTCCTTACTACAAAATGCTAGTAGGAAACACCATGAAAAATTTCACTGATATGGTCATATCAGGTGAAATGATGAGAACATCATCAACAGAGATAGGATATCTATTAGGGAAGCATCTAGATCAGTAAAAAAGACAACAAATAAAGGTAAGAAAAGGAAGTGAATGCTATAGGCAAGAACCTTACTAGGTTTAGTCAAAGTCTACATCTAGCATAGCCTATGTACTTCCTAAGCATGTTGAATACGGGTTTTACCCTTTACTCATCAGCACTATAACTAGTCCACCATGCTATCGAGTTCACTCTTTCAAAGAGCTTCACACTAAATCTTATGTAAAGTGTTGCCCTGAATGCACAACGCCACAATATACATAATGTGAGAGCTTTGAATAACCAACAAGCATTCTGGGAAAGGGATCACTTTGAACTATTCCCTTACACTTATAAAGAGATTTACTCTTGCTTATTGGTAGGCAAACTAGTGGCCCCAGTATTCATGAATCCAAGATCACCATCGTATCCCAAATAGTATGATGAGAATAATTATTGTGAATACCATGGGGGAATGCAAGGCCACTCTAGTGAAAACTGTAGTTCATTCAAAAGAACGGTACAAGGTTACTAGAAAAAAGAGTGATCAAGATTATGCAAGGTCATGGACCTAATGTGGGGGCTAACCTTTTCCATAATCATGCTGAACCGAATGTGAATGTGATAATTGATAGAATAGGTTATCGGATTAAAAAAAGCATGGGATAAGTCAAAAACTCGATGAGTAAGGTTCGTCAAGCTTTTGTTAAAACTAAAATATAACAGATAACAAAAGTCAAAGAAGAAATGTTGTTGATATATCTTACTACCACTGTGGTTAAGAACAAGACTCATAACATTGTCCATCATTCTTGGAGATGATCCAAGGGATGATGGATTGGTCTAAAATTAAGTTCTACAAGGAGTGGGATGGACATGACAATCCATCTATCAATGCTATTGATAAGGAGAGACCCCATGATGGTCAGATCTCTAGTTGTCTAGCTCTTATGGGCATAAGGAAAAGAGCTAATAAAAGTTTTAGATAGTGCACTACAAGATGGATGGAGGAAGTTGTCCAGATTCATCCCCTACTGATAGAAAAAGAGATGATGGTTAGATTCATTGGCATTTTGTAAGCCCTTTATTACGAAATGGTAGCGAGAAGCTTCCCAAAGAACTTCACGGATGCAGTCATACCCTGTGAGAGGATCGATGAGGCCATGAAAAATGAATTGAGAAGAAACAGTATCTGTAAAGACAAAAAAAAAAATGAAAGATAGAGGCTGTAAGCAATCAAAACTAGCACTAAAGCCAGTTCATCTTAAACTCGTACTAAGTTAGACCTAAAAGAAATGATCATTGAAGAAAATAGCAAGATTGTGAAAAACATAGAAGAAGTTCGGATGTTAATGAATTTGATTTGGCAAATCCTAGTGCAAGCTAAGCTACTTAATGCAACTGAGAAGACAAAGGAAAAGATAGACAGCTTTTGTGATTTCTATACTATTTGTGACCATACTCTTTAAACATACAAAGAGTTTCGCACTGTGGTTCAAAGGATGATAAACAAGGGTGGCATTGAATTCTATGATGAAATGTAAACCCCACATACCGAGTCTGCAAATGCAATACCATTTATCAACGCACTAGAAAAAGAATGGCATAATCTTCTTTATGGGATTGGGAGGCCATTGATTTTGTGTGACAATTGACCAGGAGTTGAAGTTGACCTTGTTCATCCTCCGTCAAAGATGATCATTCAACTTCCATCTCCTTTCTTATATAAAGATGATAAGGTAGTTCTTTGGAACTATGAAAACGAAGCCTTAATCATTAGAGAATCTTGCCAGCAAATAGCAGGTGTTGACCATTCAAGGGCAAGTTACCTAGCTCAGAGCAACCGATGTTATGCCTTAACAGCATTAAAAAATAGTACTTGGCAAAAAAATGCCAATCTTGTTTCTCAAGATCTGTAACCAAAAAACTCAAAATCGATAGCTGTCAATGGTCTAGTGAACGAGAAAGAAGCTACTAAATTCCTTAAATTCATCAAGCACCGTGAATATAGTATAGTGAATCCATTGAACAAGCAACCTGGTAAGATATCAATGTTGTCACTATTATTGAATTCAAAAGCTCACAAGAATGCCCTTCTTAAGGTTCTGAATAAGGCCTTTGTCCCTCTCAACATCTCTATAAGTCAGTTAGACCACATAGTCTGACAATTACGTATCTTTCAGCGATGATGAAATCCCTCATGGAGGAAGAGGAAATTACAAGGCCTCAATATCATTATATATTGTAAAGGCACCACATTATCCAAGGTGCTCATTGATAACGGGTTAGTTTTAAATGCAATGCCTATGTCATGCTTGAACAAGCTCCTTATTGATGCATCTTATATCTAAAATAGTTGTATGATTGTGTGAGTGTTTAATGGAACTTGCTAGAGCATTGATAGGAACATCACCATTCCATTCTAGATCGGCCGATGTACTTATGAAGTTAACTTCCACATGATGAAGTTTGCTTCATCATATAACTACCTGTTAGGAAGGCCGTGGATTCAATCTGCTAGGGCAGTACCATTATATTTGCACTAAAAGTTAAAATTCATCATCGAGAATAAAGTTGTCAGTATCGGAAGGGAATAAGATATTATTACTGTTATCTTAACTAATGCCTTATATCTTAAACTGATGAAGATATCTCAGAATCCCTTTTCCAATCCTTGGAGTTCATCAATGCTACTTATATCAAATAAGGGTTGCCAATAATTTAGCTCCACCTATCAGAGAGTCCTTATATGGGATTAAAGTTGACTGATGGCAAGTGTGCTCAGGTAGGAAAAGGACTCAGAAAATGCCTTTAAGGAATTGTTAAAGCTTTAAAAGTGGTTAACCAAATTGACAAAAGAGGGTTGGGATTCAACCCAGTGCACAGCAAAAAAAAAAAAAAGCTTAGAAGAACCGCGAAAGAAGAATGGCCCTTTTGTCATAAAAAACACGAAAGATGAACTATGATGTTTCTACCACTTTGTGAAAACTTTTATCCAGAGGGACATGTAAATACTGGCTCTGCTAATGCTGTGATCATATTGAACAAGGATATCTTCATCAATGCAATTGATGAGCCAAAGATGTCAACCATAAATTTGGAGACTAGTTTATGCCCTTTAAGGTTTGTTCCAAGTGTTTGGATTGAGATTGAGATTCTTGTACTATTCAATCTATTTTAAAGTATTGCTATGAAGTAAACCTGCATGCTCTTGCCTAAAAGCATTGTAGGATCCTCTGTTTGGGCAACTTTTGTAAGTATTATCAATGAAAATGATTGAACATTTTATATTCATTCTTTGTGTTCATAGTTCTTGTCAATCTTAGACCTTTCTTCACATATTTTTCCACCTATAGTGTTTTTTTTTCATATTTTTAGGTATCACGATGAAGGTAACATGAATTTTCATACTAAAACTTCAGAAATCAATTTTAAGCAACTAATATGTACTGGTGAAGTTGAATTTAAAGAGGATCTTAAAGAGAACCCCATACCCTTAGACCTATTGATACTACTTGAGTATGAAGAAAAATAGATATTACCTCATGAAGATCCCACTAAAACCAAAAACCTTAGAATAGAGGAAGATCAAAAAGAGGTTAAGATCAGAACTCCATAAAGCCATTAAATTTAGCTAAACTAATAAGTCTTCTTCAGGAATATCGAGACGTGTTTGCCTGGTCCTATCAATACATGCCTGGATTTGATACCAATATTGTAGTTCATAAACTTCCTCTCAAACCTGAATGCAAACCAATCTAGCAAAAATTAAAGAGGATAAAACTACAAAATGCTATTGAAAATCAAGGAAGAAGTTAAGAAATAATTTGAAGTGGGATTTCTTGAGGTAGCTAAATATCTTAAATTGGTAGCCAATATAGCCCTAGTTCCTAAGAAAAATGATAAAGTGTGAATGTATGTGGACTACAGGGACCTGAACAGAGCCAGCCCCAAGGATAATTTTTCTTTGCCTCATATTAATACCTTAGTAGACAACACTACCAAAAATGCACTATCTTCTTTCATGGATGGGTCTTTGGGCTATAATTAAATCAAAATTATAGCTGAAGACATGGAAAAGACCATCTTCGTGACCATGTAGGAAACTTTCTACTATAAAATGATGCCTTCTGAGTTAAAAAAAGCTGGGGTAACTTAGCATAGTAACATTGTTCCATGACCTTATGCATAAAAAAATAGAGGTCTACGTGGATGACATGATCTCCAAATCACCACAAGAGAGTGAACATGTCGCCAGTCTACAAAAACTCTTTAAAAGGCTACGCAAATACTAGCTCAAGCTAAATCTTGCCAAATACACATTTGGTGTCACCGCTGATAAATTATTGGGGTTCATTATGAGCAGGAAAGGAATAGAGGTGGATCCTGACAAAGTTAAGGCTATTTAAAACCTACCACCACTTCGAACTCAAAAGGAAGTAAAAAGTTTCTTGGGAAAACTGAACTACATAGCCCGATTTGTATCATAGTTGACCAACAAATATGGTCTGATCTTTATGTTATTAAAAAACAAAATCCTAGAGAATGGGATCAAGAATGCCAAGATGCTTTTGATAAGGTCAAAGTTACCTTTTGCGCCCTTTAGTACTTATGCCACTAGTGCCCAGACAACTATTAATCCTGTATATATCAATCCTAGATAAGTCGATAGGCTGTGTCTTAGGGTAACATGATGAATCGGGAAAGAAGGAACAGGTTGTTTATCACTTGAGCAAGAAGTTTACAGATTATGAAAATAATTATTCATTCGTAGAAAAGCTATGTTATGCTTTTGCTTGGATAGCTCGAAGGTTAAGGCAATACATACTGTACCACACTACATGGTTAATCACCAAGCTTGACCCTATCAAGTAGTTATGTGAAGTCCTTACCCTGTCTAGGAGATTAGCTAGATAAGTTATGCTTTCTGAGTACGACATCGTGTATGTTAACTAGAAAGCCATTAAGGACAATGCAATAGCAAACTTTTTGGCAAGTCGAGCCATGAATGGCTGTCAGCCTTTAAACTTTAAGTTCCCTGATGAAGACTTGATATGCATATATGCGGTAGAGAACACAGTCAAGTGTGGCTCATCATGGAGAATATACTTTGATGGAGCTTCAAATGCACTAAGGCATGGAGTTAGGGCAATTCTCATCTTTTTTGAGGGAAACCATTACCTTTTCATAGCCAAATTGAACTTTGACTACACCAACAACATAGTTAAGTATGAGGCCAGCATCATAGGACTCCAAGTAGCCATTGAAAGGGGCATTCGAACACAGCAAGTGTTTGGAGATCTAGTCCTTGTCATTTACCAACTAAAGAGAGAATGGCAAACACGTGATGCTAAACTGATCCACTGTGGGAATCTAATATCGAAGCTCAAGAAAGAGTTTAATGATATCAGCTTTCAACATGTACCTCAAGAAAAGAACCAAATTGTTAATGCCTTGGCACTTTATCTTTCATGTTTAAAGTCAACTGAGAATTGAACATTACTCCTATTCAAATGAGTATCTATTCAACCCCAGCACATTGCTAGAATATTGGAGAAGAGAATATTGGTTTGCCATGGTATCATGACACCCTTCAATACATCAAGGATCAACAGTACCTAGAAGGCACCACTAAAGCTAATAAGAGAGCCATCAAATGATTAACTATGAACTTCATTTTAGATGGTCAGTTTTGTATAAGAAGGGCTAGGATCAAGTGTTACTCCGATGTGTGGATGCATCCGAAGCTAAAAAAATACTTGAAGAAGTTCATGAAAAAATTTATGGTATGCATGCTAATGGACACTGAATGGAAAGACAAGTCATACGATCAAGTTATTATTGGTTGACTCTCAGAAAGGATTATATTGACTATGCTTGAAAGTGTCACAAACACCAAACCTACGCTGATAAAATCCATGTCCCACTGACACCTCTACATGTTATGACAGCTCCATGGCCCTTTTCTATGTGGGGTGCATCATCTGTAGATATGGTCTTCCTGAACAAATCATTGCTGATAATGCACGCAACCTAAAAACAAGATGATGTAAGTAGTTTGCTCTCAGTTCAAGATTCAGCATCAAAACTCTATCTCATACTGTCCAAAGATGAATAGAGCAGTTAAAGCAGCCAATAAGAATATCAAAAAGATAATTGAAAATATGGCCGAGACGTATAAATATTGGCATGAAAAGCCTTTTGCTTTGCATGCTTATCGCATGGTTGTATGAACTTCTACAGGTGCTACCTAATTTTTTCTTGCTCTATGGCATGGTGGCTGTCCTACCTATCGAGGCTGAAATCCCTTCTCTCAAAGTTTTAATGGAATCACAACTTGAAGAGGCTAAATATGTTAAAAACTGATATGACCAACTCAATTTCATCAAAGAAAAAAGAGTCAAAGCCATCTACTTGGGTAGATGTATCAAAAGCGCATGATGAAAGCCTATGACAAAAAGGTCTATCCTCATTAGTTTCGAAAAGGTGACCTGGTGCTCAAACAAATTCTGCTAATCTATAAAGATACTCACTAAAAATAGACCCTAAATTAGGAAAAACCATATATGGTGAAACGCGTATTCTCTAGAGGAGCCCTAATCTTAATCAAGATGAATGGTAGTGACTTGCCGAACGCCGTGAAATCTGATTCTGTTAAAAAATACTATGCTTAAAAGGACTTTATGAGGAAACCCCAAAAGGGCATCCTATTAGTCCCTTGCCTACCACCTACAAAAAAAATCCAAAAGAAATCAATCAAAAAAGAGAAAAAAACAAAAAACAAAGCAGAAAAAAAGAGGCAAATAGCGAAAACTAGCTTAAGTTGAAAACTTAAAAGGGCGACTTTAAGTGATCAAACCTTTTTATTCAAACCAAGCCAAGCTTAAATCATCATTAGCCTAAAACCAATCTTCCCCATATTCAAAACCCTAAGTCATAACCTAACCCATCTATTCTATGTTAACCAACCCTACCAAAACCTCATCCACACCTGCACTCAAAAAATGGCAATCGCCTAACTTTAAAGCCTTATTCCATCATGGGGCAATTGAAGAAACCTTTTTATGAGTCAGCCAGTACTAAAGGGATTAATTGCTTATGAGAAATCTTTAAAGACAGTCAGTGAAGAATTCATGTCATCAACATCAAAGCCAATTAACGAAGAAGACCCCTCTTATTTCTTTTGTATTTCAAAATTTTTCACAGTCTTATGAGTTTGTCACAACTTGTACCCTCTTTCTTTGAAAAAAATGCAATTGTTTGATTTCTTGCATAATCTTTTTGTAACCCTACATTCCATGTTGCATCATGTTTATCCATTTATTGGTAATGCTTGATAAATAGACAAAATTGATGACAGGATTTCATAGCATTACTTTAAAAGATAAAACTTTGTAGGAACTTTGCTTCATGTTTAAATACCAAGAATGAACTCTTGAGGCCACAACTAGTCTTACCCTGGGATCGCACATTTGGAATATATGCTCAAAACCTTTTCCCAGTAAGTGGTCGTGAACCTCTTGTACCTTTAAAAAAAGGATAGCCTTAACATTTACAGCATCTGGAAATCTAAAGCAAGATTGAAAAATTATGGGTAAAAGGCCACCTCACTAACACCAAAGAAAGCCTAAAACCAGCCATTAGATTGGGCCTTTAAAGTCATCACCCTTGCATTAATTAGGTAGGCATTTGCATCTCTATGCATTATACAATATTTAACATCTTACAAGTATCAACTCCCACACGTAGAAGTCAAATTTATAGGGAACCTAAAGTACCATTTTTTTTATTTCAAAAAACCTTAAAAGACCTCAATCCTCAAAGAGCAGGACGCTTATCAAAGCCCACAGAAGTTGGTAGCACCTACCTACCTTAGTCCTCAAAAGGTAAGACGGTTAATAAAGCCCACACAAGTTTGTTGCACCTACCTACCTTAGTCCTCAAACAGTAGGACGTTTAAAAAAGCCCACACGAGTTGGTGGCACCTACCTGCCATAGTCTTCAAATAGCAAGATGCTTCATGACCTCAAAGCCTATATAAGCTGGTGGTAACTACCTACCTTAGTCCTCAAAGAGCAGGACTCTTATCAAAGCCCATACAAGCTGGTGGCATCATATAACCTACCTTAGTCCTTTAAGAGTAAGATGTTTTCTTACCTTAAAGCCTACATAAGTTAGTGGCACCTATTTACTTTAGTTCATAAAGAATTGGACATTTTTCTTCACCCAACTTAAAGCCCATACAGACTAGTGGCATTTGTCTACCATAATCTATGAAAAGCTATAGATCTCTTTCTTTACCTACCTTAAATCCCGCACACGTTGGTGGCTCTTGTTTACTTTAGTCCACGAAAAGCTAGACGTCGTTCTTTAGGTACTTCAAAAGCCACATAAGTTGATGGCACTTGTTTGAAAAAAAATTAAAAAAATCCTAGTAGAGAGCTTAAACCCTATAAAATTCATCAAAATCTTCTTTTTTTGTATGTTGTTTGTTCCATTTCGACATGATACTAAATCACTCTCCACTTCTCAGCAAGCACACAAATCCATCATCCCATCCGAACAAAATGGTGTCTATTTGTCTTTGCCCTATTCTTAATACTTAGCAATGACCAAAGAGGGATAGCTGTAGGCACCTCATTTTGTCCAGATGAGTTTTTGGCATCTTAGGAGTTAGCTAAAAGATAATAAAATCAAAAAATAGAAATAAATGTTAAGGGACAACTGCCAGGTGCCATGTCACCAAGCAAAAATTTTTTTTTGGGAAAGTCTAAAATGTTTATGGGTCGTATTAAAGAAAATATAAAAATAAGGCATCAAAGGCCACTTTTAATGGTGTCACCAGGGTTATTCAAATGAATAGACAAATCAATTTCCCTTGTGACCAAGTTGGGGTAAATTGGGAAGCCACAAGTACATACAAGTTATATTAGGGTGTAAGTATTGATAAAAGGCTTTTACGGTGCGAAAAAATTGAATTTTCATATATAGTATCAATAGAAGAGGGTTTGGTAGCAATACACAAGGTGTGGCATCGATATATGGCATGTTCGTATCGATATAGACCTTGGCAGTAGCCAAAGTTACGATTTTTGGCAAAACATATTAATACACAAGCATGAGTATCGATATAAATCGATGAAGTATCGTTAGAAGCCTCTAAGTCTCGAGACTAGAGACATTTTTCACTCTTAGTGTCAATACACAGCTCATTGCATTGATACTTAAGGGTAAAAATTACCTTATGTATTGATAAAACATGTTTTGTATCCATGCACCAAGGCATTTTTGCCTAGTTTGAGCCACTTTTCAGCCTTTGAAACCTTGATTTAAACATGTTTTTGCACCAAGACATTATCATAAATCATTGCAAACCTTAACTATGGGCTCATTAATGGATTCAAACAAAATTTTAGGGCCCAAACAATCCATGACAAAGGTCACTTTCATAAGATAAATGGGTGTAAGATGGTATAGCAGGCATATCTCTAGTTACAAGTTATCACAGTCTTTTTGCTTCCTTGCTTAGCATGGCAATAAAAAAAGAGTTAGCTAAGCATGGTAGCTGGAGATGTCCCATAGTGCAAAATGGAAAAATAAAAAATGCCCTTGCCTTGTCTCCGAAAGGCATTGGCTAGGCATTAGATTAAAAGGGGGACTTTTCAAGTATGAGAAAAACACTACCAGCTATCTAAAGGGGAAAAAAACTCTCTTAGTTATCAAAGAAACTCTCTATTAATTTCAGAAAACTCTTTACCATCCCCATAAATCCTTTAGCCACTCTAGCTTTAAAACTCACTAAAACACTATTCTACTGCCTTTCACCCTCAACTAACCTCTATTCCTGTAGCTCCCCAAAACCAGCACCAAAACACCTTAAAAAACTCAACCTTTAACACACTTTCATCCTTAAAACCCCCATCAACAACCATAATACCAGAAGGCTTCTTCCTTTCACCCTTTTATTGCTAAACAATAGTAATAAGAAAGAAGGGACTGAGCTTAAAGTCACTACTTTAAGAAAATAGGAAACTTTAAGCTTTTGCTAGAATATTTTTTTACTTTGTTCTGTATATTTTTTGTTTTGGTCATCCATTTCATTTTAGTAAACCTTTCAAGTTGCCATAACCCTCCTAATACTTTAATTCATCTTTGTACCTTGGTTGTGGTAGTCCTCGGATCTTGATGACCCTCTTGGTACCTAGATGTTGTTAGATATATAAGCTTATGGTGCTTTATTTTCATCATTATAGCCTTTTTTCATGCATATTTTTCCATGTTCCTTCCATATTCACATATCTATTTCATATTTAAATGGTCACCTTAAGGTGTCTTAGGTATGTTCAAATATTTTTCTTATGTTTTACGGAGGCTCATGAAATAAAAATGCTGTCTTGACAACTCTAACATCCATTTCTTTGTATAAACATGTTTTAATCATCTCCATGCACCTATTTGTCATCTTCTTGCATCTATGTCACCTATTTCCATGTCAAAATGTCATCTTTGTATGTTTGCATATTTAATCCATGTTTATCTTTGTATGTGCTATATTTTGTTCATGATATCTCCATTAAAATGCTTGCTTGTTTCTTATAAACTAATTTTTGGAAACATCCCCAAGTTAAGTTCATGTTACCTTCATTGATAAAGAGCAGCACGGACTTAATGTTTTCATCAAATTGGTCTGCTAATCTTGAGGGCAAATCAACATTTCAACTCTGGATTCATGGTGAAATAAGTTTATTTTTTTTTTAAAAAAAAGGAAAAGAAAATCCCTTTTAGTATTAATCCTTGATCTTAAGTCTTATCTTCCTTTTAGTGACATGGTCAATGGGTATCATCCCAAAATACTCCGCGATTGTGGAACAAACTTGTGAAGCCCGTGTTACTTTCTGTTGTGGATGTTCAGACGTTCGAGGCCTGAGTCTGTCTTCTAAAAAATTAGAATATCAAATAATCTCCCTATTTTTGCTCTAGCAACACTATAGTCCAAACTTTAAAAATTATTTTCAAGCCACAAAATATTTCCTTTGATTTTTCAAAGATTTTTCTTTAAAGGGCATTGAATTACCTTTTTAACGGTTCCTTATTTGCCTAAGATCATCCTGGACAAGGGGGTTAGGATTTTTCAAACCTTTGCTGTATGAAACTCTTAGAACTGGCATTTAACATTCTATTTAGGCCCTTACATCCCAGCAGATGATTTTTACGAAATTTCCAAATATTTTTACCAAAAAATTCACAAAATTACCTTTCTAGAGAGGTATTATTTATGATCAATGATCTTGGATAAGCTTAGAATGATTTTTCAAAATCCATCATCTTCTTTTAATTATACATGCTGTGAGTGTTGAGACAAACCTAACCTCAAAAATTAATTCCTCCTAGAAAGTGATTTTCTAAAATTTTTGAAATATTTTTATATTAAACCTTGTTAAGTTACCTTTCCAACGGTACCTTATTGACCCTCTGAAGTCTTCGAATGCACCTGAACAAAATTCAAAAACGGATATGACATAATGTTGTCCCCTATTTTCAACCTAAATTTTGAATCCCCTTTTTATCGAGATGATCAAATGTCTTGAAGATGTGCTCAGTTGATTCCCCTATAACATCTGCCCCTTTTGACTCGAATCAAGATTAAAATATGGAAAATAGGATTTTATATTAAAATATTTGCTAGTAGAGATACTCTAACTCTATTATTCCAAAGGGGATACTCTAACCCTTTTTTTCATTAAAAATTTAAATTTTCACTTTAATCTTAACTATTATCATAACTCTATTTTAGGGGATACTCCAACCCCACCTCACAGAGGGGATACTCTAACCCCGCTTTTACCTTAAAAATTTAAAATTTGTTCTCTTCCGGATGCCTCAAACTATTTTGATAAAAATCATCTTTTTTCTTTAAATTACCATTAAATCCAGATTAGTCTCTAAAATTGTCGTCCCGGTTATTCTTCAATAATCAAAGGCAATTATGAGATACATTTTGATTGCCCCTCTGTTTTTATGTTCTTTGGCTAGTGATCGCTTGTTTATGTTATTATTACATTTCTCATTTTTTGCCTTACTAACTTGTTTTTCTTTTGTAGTGACTATTATGCAATCATATTTAAAATTCATTTTCACTGAAATTTACAAGCCGATGTTTTATGTTAGTGTCTCTCCAGTGCATAATACGAAACATCATTTTTTTTTAAAAAAAATCCAATCCAAATATCATTTTCACAAAAATCCCTATGCTCCTCACACCTTCAAGGCGCATAGGTGATCTAATTTTCTTTAAAGAAATCGGATTTTCATTTTCCAAAACTTCATGCATTAAAGGGAATTATATCTAAATAAAGACCAAATGGAACCTATTTAACTGAGACCAAAATGAGACATAATAGGTATCGATTTTGGGCTTTGTAGGGATGCTAGTTCTTCCTTGAGCGTAAACAACTCCCAAACCCTACCAATGAATCTCTGGACTTCGTAGGGCTTAAAATTAGTGTTTCGAGTTTTATAACTCGTACTATTATCTTCAACAGGCGTCCAATCTGGCCTAGCCTAAAATGATCAGTGGTGACTCTAAGTTTATGGCCACTTCATGGTGGCCATCCGAGGCTAGTTGGATGAGCGACTCATCCGAGGTCCCTATTCCTTTCATATTATCATGCCTAATCTAAATCCCAATTAGAGGATAGATCAAAGGCTCGACCAGAACTAACCATCATTTATTTTTAAGTCGAGCACACTATGCCCTTTGAGTTGTCTGAAGTTTTAAAGGCTAGGCATGTGGCGACAATAATTAAACATAAAATTCATCTCTGAAAATTATGGAAATCATACCAAAGATCATATAATAAATTCAGCCTAGTACCTATGGCCTTAGAACAAAAAATTTACAATTTCGCAAATAAGTCTTTAAACTTTCTACAATTATAAAATAACCATAAAATGATGAAAAATACATAAAACATATTCATACATTTCAAAATAAACATGAAAACACTTTCACAAGTATACACACGTAATCAGCCAAGCATGGATAACCTTGAAACATTATTTTCCATTTGTATAATTTAGTCCTTATATAATAGAAAATCATAAAGTAGACCAAAACACATCATGAAAAATAAAAAAAACCACACCAAATATCATCAAAATGATTTAGGCAAATAGCTATGGCCACAAAATAATTTTTTACATTTTGCAAATTAGTCGTTAAACTTTTTAAAATTACAAAATGGCCCTCAAATGGTATAAAATGCATAAAAGACATCCAAATATGTTAAAATAAGCATAAAAACACTTCCAAAGATGCCTATAAGCAATTAGCCAAGCTTGGATGGCCATAGAAAATATTTTGTAATTTTTGCAATTCAGTCCCTTAGATTTCCATATTTAAAAAATAAGTTAATTAAAATCAAAACATCACAAAATTAGCCCTTAAATGATTTGACTGCATTTGTTTAGTAAAAATATTTTTTATCACTTATTTTCTTAAATGTTAATATGTATTCATGCTAGAATTTTTTTCTAAGGATGAAAACATAAAAAAAATGAATAAATCAATATAAAACAACATGAAAATATTAAGAAAAATTATATAAACATGAGTACATAAAAATAACAATATATATATATATATATCAATAAACACAATAATCTCCAAGAAAATAAAAAACTTTAGTCACAGCCATCATACTTGGCCTTTCAACATGAATTAAAATTCATGAGTTGGCTCATTAAAAGGAAGAATCAAACTAGAAATAAACAAAAATTAAGAATTTTACAAGAATTTTACCTTGGAAAAGCTTAAGAATTAAGTTTCTTTTAGTTTTTTTTTTTAAATTTTTTTCTTCTTTCCACCTAAAGACCCAAGTTGAGAAAATCATGCCCTATTTAGAGGAGATGAAAGTATGCCAAGGGCTGAAGAAGCAACCCTTAGTTGAATTGCTCCTAGAAAACTCTAGGATTTTTTAACATATTTATTTATTTGATATTTATTTTTTTTGATTTGATTTGATTTAAATTAATAGCTTTTATCTTTTGGAAGATTGTGTCATCAATGACATCATTAATTCTAGAGATTTTTGGAAGATATTTATACGTATTATGTAAAATTATACCATAAAAATTAATTAGAAGGATTAAATTATAAAAATTAAAAATTATGTATTTGAAATAAAATTTCATATGGTAAATTGAATTTAATCTAATTACAAAATAAATTTTAATATTAAAAAAAATCATTAAAAATGGTAAACTCGTAAAATTTTATGTGAAAAACCCTTACTGGGGAAAATTGTTATATATATAAAAAAGCAAAACTCATAAAATAAATTGAATTTTCACAAACTGATTTAATACAATCTTAGCAATAAAATTTGAAGAATTTTGAAAATTATAAATGTTAAAAAAATCCAACATAAAATTTTGCATAATTGAAACTCTGTATCTTGAAAACAGGAAAAATTTTATAAAAATGCAAAACTCATAAAATAAGTTGAATTTTGAAAAATTGATTTAATGTGAATTAAATCGTAAAATTTCAATAATTTTAAAAATCATAAATTTAGAAAAATCCACAAAAAAAATTTATAGAGTAAAAAATTTCGTATCTTGAAAATAAAAAAAATTAAAAAAAAACTCATAAAATAATTTAAATTTTGAAAAATTGATTTAATGTGAATTAATTAATAATATATGAAGAATTTTACAAATTATAAACCCAGAAAAGTCTTTCAAAAAGAATTTACGGAGTAGAAAACTTTGTATCCTGAAAATGAAAAGAATCCAAAACTATGTTCAAGCTTTATAAAATAAATTTTATTCAACATATTAATTATAATATTAATTGATAAAAATAATAAAGGTGAGAACTAGAAATCCAGAACAATTTTACCCATAAATTCATGATTATGATACTCACATTACTATGAAAAATTCAAGTTTAAGTCTTAAAATGGACAACTTGATACTTTATAGTAAAAAATGCCAAGATGAATTTTTCCTTGAATATTTATGATTTTTCAGAGTGCATATTGTCATAAATACTATATTGGTATCGGTAAAAATATTTGACAATCAACTTCCCAAATTTAACAAAAAAATTATCAAAAAATTTCTAAAAATGGGAAATTTTACTTTGATAACATCTTCAGGAAGAATTTCAAAATTTCATAGGTATAAAGTTAAAAGTTAATTATTTTACCTTCATATTCATCTATTTTATTCGAGATTTACTCTTCATGATCCTTGAAATGGCAATAATTTTATCATGTGAACATGTAGTCATTTAGGCAGAACTAACTTGGTCTTGAACATGTTCATTTCACCTTTAGCAAATCTACCACCATTGGGTGGCAACTAAGTGCTTTGTCTCGGATATTTTAGACTATCGAGAAAAGAAGGCCTGGAAAAAATTAGGTCTCTACAATAGGGAACCTATTCAAGCATGATATGGGCATTACATTCAGTACTAACCTATTGTCAATGAGCACCTTGGGCAACGTGCTTCCATTTTAGTATATAGTGATGTAAAGGGCTTTATAGTTTCCCCTTTTTCCATAAGGATTTCATCATTGCTAAAAGATATGCAGTTATCAATAGTGATGTTGCTTACTAAGTGATATAACTGCCCTATCGAGATGTCAAAAGGGATATATGCCTCTTTCAAGACATTAAGAAGAGTGTTCCTATAAGCTTGAATTCAATAGTAGTGATAGTGCAGATATCTTAGCGCACTGCTTATTTAACTAATTGACGATGTTGTATTTGTTGTGCTTGATGAACTTAAGGAATTCTATAGCTTTTTTATCACTCATTGGCTCCTTGACAGCTATCAAATCTAATTCTTTGGTTGCATATTTTAGTGCTTGAGAAATATGAGTAGTGTTTTTTTATTGAGTTTTACTTCTTAATATAGTTAGGCCATAACATCGTTTATTTTGAGTTAAATGGCCTACCACCAGTAGTTTAATGGTTTGTATTCATATTTCCAAAAAATCATCTTGTCGTCCTTATAAGGGAAAAAAGATGGAAGTTGAATAATCATACTCGACATAAGCTGAAAGGTAGCTTTCATACTTGATCGATTGTTGAATAAAACTAATGGCGTTCCAACCTTGTAAGGAGGATTATTCCTATCCTTTTTTGTGGTGTTGATAGATGGTATTATGTTTACTAACTTGTTTAATTAGGCTCATTTTTATCATAGAATTCAATATTGCCTTTATTCATCACTCTTTGAACCATAGCACAAGCTTTTTGCATGTTTGAAGAGTGTGGCCATAGATGATATAGAAATCATAAAAGTCATCAATTTCTTCTTTTGTCTTTTGACCTTGTTAACTAATTTGGGTTGTACCAAGATTTGCCAAACCAGAATCATTAGCATCCTGACCTTATCTATGTACTCTATCATCTCGTAGTCCTCTTCAATAGCAATTCTCGTTGCATTTGATTCAGTCTAAGCTTTAGATGAACTATTTCCAACACCAGATTTTGGCCTTTGTCCAAGTTTAACCTTCTCTTTTCCTTTACCCTTGAAGTTATCTCTTTTGTCTGAGTCATATTTCATGGACTTATTGATCATTCGACATAACATGACTATATCCGTGAAGTTTGTCAAAATGCTTTTGGCTATTTTCTCATAATAAGGGGGTGTAATATGCCAATAAATATAACAATTATCTCTTTCTCTGTCAATAAGGGGTGAATCTAGGTGGCTTTTTTTCATCCACCTCAGAGCATATGCTTGACGTTTCCATTAACTTTCTTTTCCATGCTCATGAGACAGAAACAATAAAAACTCGATCCATGGTAGGTGTCTCCTCATCTATGGCATTAATAGATAGACAGTTGTATTTGTCTTGCTTCTCATAGAAGTCGATTTTAAACCGGTCCATCATCATTTGGACCAATTCTAGGAATAATAGGCAGTGTTCCAGAATGTGCCCTTGACCGGAGTGGTAGCAAAATGGTTTAGTGGCTTTTTTGCTCTGGTCTTCGACACCCAACACTATTCTAACCTTCACAAAAGCCTGCCAAAGCTTGCTAATTGATGTCTTGATTTCTCTAATGCTTCTTTTGACTTGGCATCCTTTACCAGTGATCACCACATTCAGTCTTGGCTTTTACGTGGCTAGGAAATGGATTGGCTTCAAAATTAGGTCTAGGCCTTTGTTTGACAAGGATCACACCCTTTTCTAATAGGCTTTGTACTTTTCTCTTAAATGAGTGTCACAATATAGCTTAGATACAAATCCTGACCAGCTTCATTTAAAATATCAGATATACCCTTTATTTTTATATATCTACCTATATATCATTATTCTTTTATTTTTAGGGGCTTATATCATTATTAATATTATTTTTTATTTTTGGTGTATAGGAATTGAGTTGTCAGGATGAATCACTCAATCAACTTCTCTAAATAGTTGTTCCGAAATGATCATTTATTTGGAGTCGCCACTAATCTATTTATTAGGTAAGAGTGGTCACTTATCAAAGTTTATGTTTTGAAGGTTATGAAACCCACAAAAACAAAACCCAAGGTCTACATCGGTACCAAAGATCACATGAAAGGGTTCGAGAGTTGGTTACAATCACGAGTGAAGATTGACCTTTTCATGATGCCTGAAAATGGGTACCTTATTAATCATATGTTAATTTAAACTTTGATTTTTATTTGGTTTCAATATTTAATATTGAATCATAATTCTCATATATAATAGTATGTTAAACAAATTTATTATTTTGAGAAAGTTAGGTTTCTAACATTTTTGAAAATCAAAATATCTTTTGCACTCTTCTAGAGGACTAGAAGAACATGAAAGCTTTATCATTCTCTTTCGTACCCCACTGGAAGGCTAATAGAATATGAAAGATTTAAAAAATCAAAATATCTTTTAGACCCCGCTGGAAGATCAATAGAATACAAAAGGTTTTCTTTGTACGAAAACTGAAAAATCTTTTCTTTTTGAAAAGGATATCTCGCTACGAAAATAATCCATAAAATTTCTCTCATATGCTAGGAAAAATTGTACGTATTATTTTAACTAAGAGGCATTACATTAATTTTCTAAAAATTTATGAATTTAGTAAAAATGTTGATGGAATATCCTAAGATGTGGAAATAGTCCAACATAATGAACCTATCCCTAAATGTGTACTTTCAACATAAATGTATCCTAGAAATCATATACGACTTGGTTTTAATGCAAAACTACAAAAATACCCTTAGGTATGCATTTGATATGAAAGTGTCCCTGTAAACCTCAAGAACTTGAAAATGGTTATGAAAAGGTGAACCTATTCTAAATATACACCTTTAGCATAAAAGCATCTAGGTGATTATATTGGACTTGATTCTAAAAAAAATTACCAAAATGCCTTTTGGTGTACCTTTGACGTAAAAATATCTCAGTAATCCTAAACACTCAAAAATGATTATGAAAAGGTGAACCTATCCTAAATATACTCCTTCAGCATAAAAGCATCCTAGCTCAATTCTAAAAAAAATTACCAAAATATCTTTAAGCTATACCTTTGACATGAAAGTCTGCAAGTACGCTAATAGACACTAATATGATAAAAAATAATTATTTCACCCTAAACATAGGAATTAAAATATTAAAATTAACTTAAAATGCAAAAATTACAATTAAGCCCCTAAGCTTTTATAAATTATATTTCGTACCTTAATGAAAAATCGAAAGGATACAAAAAGTTTTAATAATTTCTACACCCTTCAGAAGATCCAAGGAATGTTAGAAATATTTCAACATGATACATTTTACCCCTAAATGCAAGGATTTGCTATATGGTCCCTAAATTTTTTAAATTTTACAATCTAATCCCTACTTGAAAAAGAACACAAAATATCATCAAACATATCAAAATCAACATTTAAAACATGGAAAATATTCTTATGGTGGTTTAGCCAAACATCCTTGGCCTTGAAACAATTTTTTCATTTTTTACAAATTAGTCCCTAAACTTTTCTAATTTTGAAATTTGATCCCTCAATAATAAAATGCCACAAAACATCATCAGACATATGAAAATCAACATGTAAAACATGGAAAACATTCTCATGATGGTTTGTTCAAACATCCTTAGCCTTGAAACAAAATTTTCCACCTTTTGCAAACTAGCCCCTAAACTTTTTGTGAAATTGCAAGTTAGCCTCTAAAATGTTAAATATGCCTAAAACATGTTTAAAAATGTATGAAACAATCCTTTAATAGTGTTAGGGACTTTTGACCAAAGAAGAATGGCACTAAACAAATTTTAAACTTTTTACAATTTAGTTCGTAAATGTCCTAATATAAAAAATAATCTAGAAAACATAAAATCATGACATATTAAGTATAACAACATCATCAAAATCCCCTATTAAATTTGGCCAAGGTGAATAATGAGCATACTTTAATATTTTCCAACATAAAACAACATGAAAATAACCATGAATAAATATCATGATTCTCAAATACACAAATGAAATCCTAAAAAGTAAATATATAAATATATTTATCTACATATTAACATGAAAATATTAAGATAAACAATATAAACATAAGCATATATACATACCACAATTAGTACCAAATCAGTAATAACGACATTTCATAAAAAAATCAAGCTATAAATGAAAAATTAAATATAACAACAAATAGAAAAACAAAATTCATAGCCACCATGTTTAGCCTTTAAACAGGGATGAAAATCGATGAGCCTAACATGATTTTAACTCACAAATAGGAAGAAAAATGCATAGAATGGATAAAACTTGTGAATTTTATAAGCGCATATACTTTAAAATGCTTGAAACTTGAAAAAAATTAGTATTTTTATGTGTATTTTTTATGTTGGAAGCCTAAAGCTTTATTTGAAACCAACATTTAATCAAGGGCTAAAATAATTGCCCTTGACCAAAAGCCTTCTCGGCTTTTCTTGTTTTTTCCTTTTTTTATTTAATTATTTTTTTAATAATTATTATTTAATTTGATATGATTTAAATTAATTAAATTTGACATTTTTGTGGCTTATGTCATTGATGACATTAGCAAGACCTAGAAAATTTTTGGGAGATAATTATATAATATGTAAAATTATACCATAAAAATTAATTTGAAGGATTAAATTGTAAAAATAAAAAATTATGCATTGGAAATAAAATTTCTTATAATCAGTTTAATTTAATCTAATAAAAAGATCAATTTTAATTTAAAAAAAGCATTAAAATTTTAAACTCATAAAATTTTACGGGAAAAACTCTTATCAAGGAAAATTCTTATACGTAAAAAATGCAAAACTCATAAAATGAAATAATTTCTTTTAAAAATGATTCAATATGAATTAAAAAAATAATTGAAGAATTTTAAAAATTATAAACTCAAAAAAAATCTTATCAAAAAATTTATGTGGTAGAAAACTTCATATTTTAAAAGGAAAAAAATTGGAAAATGCAAAACTTATAAAATAAAATGAACTTTGAAAAATGATTTAATATGAATTAAAGAACAATATTTGAAGAATTTCATATTTATAAACTCAAAAAAATCATATCGAAAAAATTTGTGAGTAGAAAACTTCATATCTTGGAAATAGGAAAATTTTAAAAATATGTTCATATTTTATAAAAATGAATTTTATTCAACACATTAATTAAAATATTAATTTATAAAAATAATAAAGATGAAAATAGGAAATCCAAAATAAATTTCACAAGCATAACATTTATGGTATCGTGCAAAATTCAAAATTTTTAAATAAATTTAATAACTTAACACCCTATGGTATAAAATGCCAATATAAAATTTTTCTTGATTATTTTCTTATTTTTCGAGTGTATATTGGTATACATGTCGCACAGGTACGATAAAAATATATGACAGTCAACTTTTCAAATTTTACGAAAAATTCTCAAAAAAATCCTAAAAATATAATATTTAACTGTGATATTATTCATAAAAAAGGATTTCTAAAATTTGATAAGAAAATATTCAAAAAAAATTTCTTTTAAATATTCATCTTTTGTATCCAAAATCAAGGCTCAAAATAGCAATTTTTCATCATACACACGTACGGCCATTTAAATTTGACTAAAAAAGTCTTGAAAATGATAGCTCATCTGGAGGAGGTCACCTTCAACCAGGGTGACCGTTAAGTCCTCAATCTTAGATATTTAAGATTATTAAAAAAAAACCCGGGAAAAATTCGGTGTTTTCAACGAGGTGCAATTCTCAATAGAGTAACCTTGTGCTCCGGCTTAGTACTCACAATAGGCATTCTCATTGTACCATTTAGGATATTGAGGTAATCTTGGGTTTATGAATATCGAGGCCACTAGCTAGCTTACCAATAAGCGGGAGTAAATCTCTTTATTCAGGAAGGGGCTCAAAGTGTTCCTTTTCTCAGGGTGCTTGTTGATTATTTGGAGCTCTTGCATTGTTAGTGTTGTGGAGTTGTGTGCTTTTAATGGAGTTCTGAATGGGATTCGGCACGAAACTAATTATTAAACCGAGCCCAGCAAAATGAACTAGTTGTGGCACTAGTGAGTAGGGGTTTAAACCCTAGTACATCATGATTGAGAAGTACATACCCAGTGCCTAATGTAGACTACAAATAAACTTAGCAGGACTTTTGCTAACTATTGATCTCTTTCTCTTTACCCTTAGTCATTGACTTTTTACTTGACATAGATGGTTCTGTAGTGGATATCTTGCCACTTTTGATAGCATTGTCAACCATTTCGTTGATATAACCATATTGCCAAAATTCTTTATGGTGTTTCCTATCAACCTATCATAGTAGGGTAGGTATTGATAAACATGATTGTCATTCCTTTCTCAGTCAAAGGAAGGTGAACTTTAGCTACTTCTTTTCTCCACCTTTGAGCATACTGTTTAAAACTCTTGAAGGATTTTTTTCTATATACATAAGGGAAAGATAATCTTGGGCCTAATTAGATACATACTTATATTTGTTAAGGAAAGCATAAGCCACACCAAATCTGCGTATGTTTGAATTTTTATAGGCTCTAGCTGTATATATCAGCAGATGATTGCCTTAGTGAAGTTATCTGAAAGTAGTGAATTAGTAGCTTTTAATTCTCTTTATATCCAACCATCTAGGATAGTATATGTAAAGGTGGGTAGTGGGTTCTATGGTCCTATTATACTTTTCAAAATTTGGCACTTTAAAATTAGGTAGGATAATGAGGTGGAAAACTAATCCAAAAGATTTAGCATCTATAATCTCAAATTTGTCATTTCCTTTGATAGCCTGAAGGCACTTTTATAATGAATGATACTTATTTTAAGTCATCATCTTTCTTTTAAGACCTCTTTGCTCTTTCTTGCTCCGCTTGCTCATCAAGATCTAGGACTATAAGTCTTGCTAGTGAAAAACCTACACCTGAAAATCCTTGAACCAAATAAGGTACTATTGCTGGGCTAATGTAAATGGATGGTTGAATTGTTAGGATCATCCCTGCTTGAAGACGTTATTCATGTGGCACCTTCTTTAGCATTAGTGGCTTTAATACCATCATGCAAGTTACTTTTGGGATTAGCCAGTTCTTTTCCCACATTGATGGTGCTTGTTTGCCTTTCTTTTTCTTTTAAAGCTTCAGACAATAACTTAGTTAATTGTAATTCTAGCTTGGAGTTTCTCATTCTAATAAAGGGATTACTTTTAATACTCTCGATATCTAAGCTTGACTCATTCGATGCAGGCTTGGTATTATTTTCTATGGCTTTTCGACGATGGGCTACTTTGGTTCCATGGCATTCTTCACTGCATTCATGACCAACAATACCCAGAGCATGCTATAGAAACTACCAAACGAACCATCCAAATAATATGTACAAATTTCATTTTGGATGATGAAGTCACGCACAAGAAAATGTGGGATCAAACATTACTCTGATGTACGGACGCTCTTAAAGCTAAGAGAATCCTAAAGGAAGTTAATGAAGGAATTTGTAGTACTTATGCTAACGGACAAAGAATAGCAAAACAAGTCATGAGGTTTGGATATTATTGTTTGACACTCAAAAAATTTTGCATTGACTATGCCTAAAAATGCCACAGGTGCCAAATTTATGCTGGCAATATCCGCAGCTCACCTTCACCTCTGTATGTCATGATGGCTCTATGGCCTTTCTCTACATAGGGCCTGGATATGATTGGGCCCACCATTTCTAAAGCTTTGAATGGGCATTGTTTTATTTTGGTTGCCACTGATTATTTCACTAATGGGTAGAAGCGGCCTCATATTCCAACATCACTCGATCTAATGTGTTTAAGTTTATGAAATAAGACATCATCTGCTGATGTGGATCCTTGAATATATAATCATAGATAATGTATGTGCTTTGAACAACAAAATGGTATGGACAATTTACTATCATTTCAAGAACAAGAACCATAATTTAATGCGATACTGTCCAAAATGAATAAGGTGGTTAAAGCAACCAATAAAAACATTAAGAATATAATCAAGAAAATGGCTAAAACTTATAAAAATTAGCACAAAAAGCTACCATTCGCATTATATGCCTATCGCATAGTAGTTTGAACTTCCACTGGAACTACCTTGTTTTTCCTACTTTATAGGATGAAAGTCGTCTTTCCCATTAAAGTTGAAATCCCTTCACTCAAGGTTTTGATAGAATCACAACTTGAAAAAGCTAAATAGATCAAGAACCAATATAAGCAACTTAACCTCATCGATGAGAAGAGAGTGAAAGCTATCTGTCATGGACAGATGTATCAAAAACGTAAGATAAGAGTTCATAACAAAAAAATCCATTATCCTCAGTTTCAAGAAAAAGATAATACTTAAGAAGATTCTCCTAATCTATAAAGATACCCAAGGAAAATGGACCACAGAGTAGGAAGGTCCCTATATGGTTAAATAAGCTTTCTTCGATAGAGTATTGATTCTAGTTAAGATGGATGGCAATATGACCTACCCAATCTCGTCAACTCTGATTCTGTCAAGAAGTATTATGCTTGAGAAGGTCCTTAAAATAGAAACTTATAATGGTATCTTGATCTTTGGAATGGTGGCTTAAGCAACCGCACCTTACCCTTGTCTACACCTAATCAACAAGGCCAACACTAACTTAATAGAACCATCCTCTATTGAAAAACCAAAATTTGGCCCAACCTCCTCATTTTATCTTATATTTACCAAACCCACTTCTACTTGATCCTAAAGGAAAATTGCAGTATCTACCTCAGGTTAAGGCAACTACTATAAGGGAATCTGAGAGGTTCCTCCAAGATGGTCGATATAAGAAAGTTGATTATTTGAGAGAAGTCTCTAAAAGTGCTTAGTAAAAGATTCCTATCATTAACATGAAAAAGATCAATTACCTATAAAAGTTAATCTTCAACTACCTTTGTATCTCCTAGAATGTTTAATGAATTGTATTCTTTTTCTTCCAAAAATGAAATACGACCATTTCATTTTTTAAATCCTGTTTTTTATACTTGCATACCACATGGCATCATATTTGTCAATACTTAATAGTGCTTAATAGATTGTACATAATTGATAATAAGATTTCTTAGTATTACCTTAAAGAAGATAAAGCTTTGCAAAGAAATCTTTTTCAGTTCAAAAAGCCAAAAATAGCTTCTGGAACCACAGCCAGACTTATCATTTATACTTTTTCTATATTGAAAAACATATCAAAGAAGTTTTTTTAATAAACTTTAGCCAAAAGGTAGAGCCAAATCAATAATCATTGATCCTTGCATTCAAACAACATTCCTATCAATCAATTTAAACTATCAGATGCATTTTTCCAAGCATGCCAAGATCTAGCTCGCCAAGTCTATTAACCCACTATACAAGCCAATTAGACTTGAAAACTTTCTTACATATCAAGGTCACCTCAACTTTAAAAATGACCTCAATTATTAGAAAAACCTTCTAAACATTGATAGTACAATCAATAAACCTTTAAACATAAGACACTTGATAAAACTCAAAGATTGGAGGTGATTCAAAAGTCCAAAGCTAATTGTTGGATTAGGCTTTTAAAATCATTAACTTTGCATCACTTAAACATGCATTTACATCTACATGTATCATTTATAAAATAATTAACATCTTTTAAGTATAAACTCCTACTCAAAAAAAGTTAAACAAGTAAAAAACTTCAAGTATAAATTTTTGAAAAGCCCTAAAAAGGTTCTAGGTAAAGTACTTAAACTGAAGTCTTTTGGTCCACCAAGAGCTAAACACTTTTTTCTTTTAGTCCACAAAGAGTTAAACATTTTTTCTCTTTTAGTGTACAAAGAGCTAGACATTTTTTCTTTTATTTCAGAAAAAGCTAGAGGATTTTTTCTTTTAGTCTATGAAAAGCTAGATGCCTAGCTACCTCAGTCCACAAAAAGCTAGATGCCCCCAAACCTCAGTCTATAAAGAGCTAGATGCTTACCTACTTTAGTAAATAAAGAGCTGGGTGTTTATTGAGTTAGTCTACAAAAAGCTAGATGCATACTAGACACTTATTGAGTTAAAGCCTACATTAGCTAGCACTTTTTTGGAAGGTTAAACCCAAGAAACTATAAACCTAATATAAAGGTCAAATCCTACAAAACTTAGTGAAATTTTCCTATCAAGTGGGATCGCTGCCAACATACTGGACCTATCTCAATGTAATACTAAATTGATCTCCATTTTCCCATGGGCATTCATAAGGCAATGTTATACCCTAGATAAAATAATGCCTATTTATCTTTGCCCTATTCCTAATGCTCAGTAATGGGCAAAAAAGGCCAACTGTAGGCATTTCATTTTCTCTAAGTGAACATCTAAGGTATCAAAAGTGATCATCTAAGACACTATCAAGGTTATTTCAAAGAAGCACAAGTCAGTTTCTTATTATTCTTAGTTAAAATAAAGAGTTTAGAAAGTCAAAGATAATAAAAAATTTGCATTTTTGTATGTGCGTATCGATACAAAGGCTTGAGATATTGATACAAGCCTTTACATAATTCGAATTCTAAGGTTTCACTATTTTAATTGAAACCAAAGGTGTTTGCATCGATATAGAGTTATGTCACAGCTAAAATCATGAATTTTGGCTAACAGGTATCGACACAGGAGTGCATCTATCAATACAACAAGCTTAGCATCAATACAAGCTTGCTGGTATCGATATACCATGCTTTGTATCAATACAAGATTCAAAGTATCAATACATTACGGTTTTTTGTTGCTTAGTGTATCGATACAAAGCTTAATGTATTAATAAACAAAGCTAATTTTGGCCTAATTTGAGAGATTTTTCCTTTTTTCATACCATGACTTCAAAACTTAAATTTGGTCATGACATTAGCCCTAAAAAGCATCCAATATCATAAATAACTTTATACATATCATGTGGATTTAATTTATAGGTTCTAAATAATAGATTAATACATTTTAGAAAGGCCTATTGTGCTTGGTATAAGGGCATTTCAAGAAAAATTTGGTTTTATGAAAAACAAACTTGAGACTACTTATTGGATAAACTAATGTATGAATTTCTTTGCATGCAAGAATCAAAATTAACTAATCAAATGCTAAAAGGTTTCACCTTGGTACAATGAATCATCATATTGTACATGCCAAAGGTCCTATATGCCCTCATTTTTAAGTCATCCTAGTGGCTAAAATTGTCCACTATATAAGCCAATCCTTACCCAACTAAAGAAACACTTTTTTACATTAGCCATAACAAAAACCCTTAAGCTCTCTCAAAAATCCCATTTTTATAGCTCTCTTTCCACCTTTTAATAAAACCCTTCTAAAACCTCTCATTTCCCTAATCTCTACCTAAAAACTATCCTTCATAGCCACCATAACCAAAAGCTCTTTCTTTTCATTCTTTTATTGCTAATCCATAGCAAAGAAAAGGAAGAAAATGAACTAGAAGTTACTGGAGTACTGTTTAAGACTATTGTTAGACCTTTTAGTAGTGAATGAAATCAAGAGGAGGTGAATTAATTTTTCAAAATTTTAGTAAATTAAAACTTTGATAAAAATTGAGAAATCTAAATGATAAACTTTGGAGTGCAAGTTAATGAATAGCAATAAACAATAAAAGATAAGGGAAAGAGAATCAAACTCAAAGATTTAGAGAGGTTCTACCTCAATTGCCTATGTCCTTAACCTCGACCTCACTTGCCTTGGATTTTCACAATTCACAAACTTGAATTATTACCTTTCAAGGACAAGGTATAACTTTTACACTCTCTATCTTTCAAGGCTAAGATAAAAACCTCTACTCCCTATCTTTTGTGGGTAAGATAGAACTCTCTCTCATTACTTTTGAAGGTTAATTAGAAACTTTCTCTACTTTTGAATGGCAAGTAGAAACCTTCCCTTTCTACAAGTATTTAAGTGTAAACAAAGAAAAGCTCTAAAAGTTAAGTGTTTATAAGAACTTTGGCTTAAGGGAAATATGTATCTAAAGATACAAAATGAAGAAGACAAAAATAGGAAGAATTAATCCTATACAAAGATTAACTACTTAGTGAAAATGATGGAAAAGATGAAAGATTTAACTTTAACCACAATTCTCTTGGTTCTTTTTCTTGTTGAAGGTGTTGTAGTCACTTATTTATAGCCTTGATTATGATTCTAGCTATTAGGAACATTTGCTGAAGGAATATAGCCATTGGAACCTTCAAAATATCATTTCCCATCGTTCCCCGTGCCTTTGTATCGATACAATTAAATAGGTATCGATAAACTATGTTTAATGGTCCAAAATATAACCATTAAACAGTCTCATCGATACATTCTCATGATAATCAATTTTAAAAGGTTTTTCATGACTTTAAAACATGTAAAACTTATTTCGAAAATGTTTCATATAAAAATATGTATTAAGAACACATTTTTTAGTGCTTGAAGGAGTTAAAACGCTTTTTAGTATTTTTTTAAAGTGTTTACAAAATGTTTCATGGAAAAATAATAATCTTGAAAATAATTAAGCATAAGCTAAGTAAGCATAAGTTTTAGTTATATCAAAACTAAGATTAATTCAAAGTTAATAGCTAACAAATATAGCTAGGAGTTTAAGCTTCCATTGGGTTATATCTTCTATATTTGCTTCTTTTTATTTTCTATTTTCCTCCATCATCATCATTTTAGTGAACCTTTATGTTTTCATGACCCTATTAACACTTCCATGCATTATTGTGGCTTTGTTTGTAGTAGCATTAGGATTTTGATGACTTTCTTGGTGCTTCAATGGTGTTTTAATGAACTAGAATGCCATTTATCTTGTTAACATTAAAACAATCCTTATTCCTATATTCTTACCATGTTTTTCTTCATTTCAACATGCTCATTTCATCTGTGAATACTTAGCCTAGCATATTTTAATCTTGACATACCTTGGGATGCATTTTCACAATGATTTCTTTGATAAAGTGCATATATAGCTTGCTATTTTGAGTTCTTATTCATGTTTGATATTTTCACTTAGTTTAATTCATCATATGTTTGTTGAAATGCCTCTATGATGTTTATAAATATCTATTTTAAAAGAAAACCCCAAGTTAAGTCTATGTTAACCTTAATCAATGGGATTGCATGGATTTAATGTTTTTAATAATTGGATCTCCAATCTTTGTTTGAAATCGTGGCCTTATTAGGCCAAAAAAATTTTATTTTAATCTAAACCTAAAAAATGTTTTCAAATATTTAGTTTAAGTTTTTGTATCGAGGCTATCATTACCATTGGTGTGGATAATAGACAGTTCAGTAGCCTACTTTATAAGAGTTGGATTGGTTTATTACTTCACTGCCATGGACCTCAGTGATTGGACATTCGTGTGTCGACACCTTGATATGTGCATACAAAAGCCTTAATCTAAAAAAACCCTAATTTCAGTACTAGTAACACAATGATCTCTATTTGAAAAATTATTTTTGGACTCAAAATGATTTTTCTAGAATTTTTTAACATTTTTATCAGAAAGGTCTTCAAATTACCTTTACAATAATACCTTGTTTGCCTTTAGTTCATTCTAGATGTAGAAGTTATGATTTTTCGAGCCTATGCTATTCAAAACCCCTAGAATCAATTATTCACATTTTGTTTGAGTGATTTTGACCTATTAAATGATTTTTTGGATTCTTCTAAAGAAATTCCTTTTCTGAAAAGGTATTATTTGTGATTTAATAATTTTAATGAGTCTGAGAAGATTTTCAAAGTTTACTGCTCCCTTTTTCTAGCACTTGCTATCAATGTTGACTCAGGCCTGATTTCACAAATTAATTCCATCTAGAAAGTGATTTTGTAAGATTTTTGGAATTTTTTACCTTAATGCTTATCAAGTTAGCCTTCTAATTTGCCATTAGAAACCATCAAACCAAGCTTAAACAAATTCAAGAAGGTAGGTTGCATGATGCCATCCCATGTTTTTGCTAAAGCTGAGAAAATTACTTGGATTTTCCTAAATTATCTTTTCTAGTCATTTGAATGAATTGATATATATTCAATGGTTTCCCCATAGAGTTGTGAGTCATGACATAGCTCCCTTTAGGCTTGGATCAAAACTTAAAATTGTTTTTCAAATTAATTTCCATCTCCTATTTGAAATATTTTCCATTATAAAATTTATTTTCTTAAAAATACCAAAAATATTTATTTTTAAACATCACTCAAATTCTTTTTCCAAATGGATAATCCAACCCATTTTTTCTAAGGGATTTTCCAACCTAATTTCCTCTGAAGGATATTCCAACCTCGTTTTCCAAAAATAAATAAAATTCTAAGTTTTTCTAGGATCTTTAGACCTTTTATCAATTTATTATGCCTAAAATGGTCACCAAATCCAAATATGTCTCAAAATTGTTAATTCAGTTATTTCTTAATAACCAAGGTCAATTACAGGATACATCTCGACTGCCTCTTCCTTTATGTTTTGTGTGTTCCTCCTTAATGTAACTTTTATTATATTCCTTATTGTCTTGCCAACCTATTTTTCCTCTTGATGATGATTTGCATTCATGTTTTCAAGAAAATCAGATTTCATTACGCTTGAGGCAATGTTCTACGTTAGTATCCTTTTAGTACTTGAGGTAAAATATCCTTTTTAAATCAATTCATACCTTATTTTACTAAATCCCCTATGTCTCTCTTCCTTCGTGGGTTGCATAGAGAGATATTAATTAAACTTTATCATAAAAACCTAGATCCAATATTAAAAATTTTTTATTCATAAGAAGGGGATTGCACATAAATAATGATCGCATGAAAATCGAGGAAAATTAAGATTCGATAATTTATGGCTAAACGGTACCAATTCTGAGCGTTGTAGGGTGCTAATCCTTCGTCACACGTAACTGACTATTGGACCCTTTTAAAATGAACCATGGTATACACAATCTGTAAAATCAACATTTGAAGTTTGTAACTCATAATCATGGATTTTAATAGGTATCTAGTCACACCTGGCCTAAAATGATAGGTGGCAACTCCAAGTCATGGTCATTTTGTGATGACCATCTAGGACCAATTGGATTAGCTATTTATCTAAGAGTCCTCACCTCAATTTTCACTTTATCACGCTTAATTTAAATCCCAATCAAAGGATGATTTGAAGTTAAACTCATTTTCCTCTTTTTATTTTTAAATTATAGCATCACCACCATATGTGTGTATGGGGGAGGCACATCGCGATAACATTGCTTTTGAAAGTTCTTTCACCATACCCAAACTTTTGTCATTTCCCAAATCTGTCCTTTGCTTATGAATGAAGCAAATCACCAAAGGACCATACGTCAATTTCTCTAAATAATGTCTAATTATTTTGCACACATTTTAGGGCTGGATTAATGAAAAGCAAATCACCTTTTTATTTTGATGTCCTTGCACCCAGTTATGACTTATACACATTTTCCATCTTTATGATTGAAAGAAAATTTTATATGTATCCTCATTAACCACAAAAAGTCATTGGAGCTTCGCTTAGATGGCATATTAAAGTGGTATATCTTACATCAATTGCAAAAAAAAAAAAGAAAGAAAAAAATTGATTGTGACATCATACATGTGATATACTCAAATGATTTCAAAGGCAAAATGAAATTCCAATTATCTATTCCCTTTGAGGATTGTTCTTTAATGAAAATATTTATACTTGACATAAGAAATGGTCTTCTTTTATATCCCTGTCATTAATGAGAAAATTATCCCTTGCTACTTTTTTTTAAGCCTATTAAATGTATTTTTTTTAATTATTAACTGTAGCCATGGGTAGCCTTCCACACTAGGAGCAAAGATGAAAAATAATCTTTTTGGGAAAACATGAGGAAATATATCTTACTTCTCAATTATGAAAAATGCCCTATGCCCTAAAGCAAAAGTTCTTGAACTCATTTTATTTAAAGGAAAAAGGAAAAAAATGAAAAAGAGAAAGGAAAAAAGAAAAACAAAGAAGAAATGAAATAAAAGAGAAAAAAATGAAACACAAAGGCAAAAAAATGAAATCCTTTGAGATGTAAAAATGAAAGTCCTCATTAAATAATGTTCCTTAGTTTGATTACCTTTAAATACATACATTTGACCTGATTATCCCTTTCTTCATAACCTTAAATGATGACCTACATTACGTGCTTTAAAAGTCCATTTTGATTTAGGATGGATGTTTGACATGAAGATTATTTCCTCAAACTTTATCCCATCTCTTCAAATTGACATTTTGTTTTTGAATAAAGTTTGAATTCTTGAATGTATGATAAAAGAATCCAAAAAAACCAGAGAAGATGAAAAAGTTGAAGCGCTAAGGTGAAAACCCAACAGTTTAGAGCCAAAATAAAAAAAGATAAAGGCAACTCTAGAAATTTATGTATGATTATGCTAAAGTCCCAACAAGAAACACCAAGAACTACATTTTGATCTAAACCCTTTATTATTGAGAAATTTAAGAAGGTTAAATTTTTATGAACTGAAAACCTTTTTTTTTCCAAAATTTAAACCTATCCTTAACATTTGTGAAAATGCCATATATCAAGAACTAAGAAAGGGTGCCCAAATGGGTTGTGTTTTAAAACAAATATTTTCAAAGATTCATTTTCATTTATTAGCCTATATGAAGATTCTTTGATCTTCTCTAATATCTCATAAGGCCTTTCTTAATGGCTAGAACATTAACAATTTGAAATACCTAATTCACTTGAGAAGGCTAAAGTGCGATTCCCCTTATCTATTCTTAGAAGTAATTACCAATTTTTAGAGATCAAAATCACATTTCTACGAAAATGTTTTCATTTTTGAACATGGAAGATAATGATGTAGGTGCAATTTTTATTTACAAATTAGGGCATGATTAAAAGATGAGAAAATTTTTTGACAAATTTTTTTTCTTTTCAAAAAATTCAAATGATATGAGATTAAGTTTTGAGTGATATTCCTAAGGGAAAAAAATTAATCAAAGGGCTTTTGCGCTTTCACTCCATGATAGGGAATAGTATTCAAAATAAGGGATGCATTGCATTGGTGATTAACCAAGTAAACACCTCCTATAACTTAATATCAAAGGAATTTTTAAGAATAAGATTCTAGGATAGAAAAAAGAATAAGATAAGAACAATTGAAAGGTCTGAAAGATGTATTTAGGGAATGGAAAATGTTGTTATCGACTTGCCGTAACTACCCCCTAAAAATGGAAGGCATGCCTAACTTAAATATATCCTTGATAGGATCTTATGGCATGATAGAATGAGAAAAATGCATTTGTGAGGGGACTATCGAACCAATTGCTCATTCGACTAGTATTTAATGGCCACTGTGAAACAGCCAAAAATTTAAAGTCAATTTTGACCATTTGAGCAAGGTATGGTTAGAAACCTATTAAAACTAACATTTCGAGTCATAAAACTTGAAGGATCGATTTTATGATTTACGTGTGCTAGAGTTTGATAGGAGACTCCATGAGTTGGTTACATGTGAGAAGGATTAGAACCCCTACAATGCCCTAAATTGGTACCATTTAGCTATATAACATAATGATTTTGGTTTTCTTGATTATAATTTGTCATTATTTATATATAATCCTTTTTATAATGTATCTTTTGGAAACAAAAAATTTAGGTTTTAATGTAAATTTCAACTCTTTTATTTAGTCAGAAAGATAGACAAACATAGAGGTTTTAGTAATATAATTTTTAGATTTTTAATTTGAAGAAGTTACTTCATTTTGAGCACTAGAGTGATAACAACATAGAACATTACCTCGAGTTTTTAGAAATTTGATTTTTCAAACATGAATGCTAATTTATCATTAACAAAGGAAAAATGTTAGGCATAAATAAATGCAATAAATATTGCAAAAAAATAAAACATATAAAGACAAGTATAGATGCCCAATTTATCTAGGCCAATATCTAATGCATCAGAGATGACCATTTAAAGTGTCATTGAGGTCATTAATAAAAGCTAAGGTAAGGTGTTTGGAGAGCTAAAGCTACATAAAATTTATATTTTCACAAGTGTATATCAATATAGGGCCTCAACGTCCTAAAAATTCAAATTTTATAAAATGTATCTATACAAAATATCAATGTATTGATATATTACTTCATGTATCGATATATGGGCTTGTTGTATCGATACAAGGCTTGGTAGTAGCTAAAATCACTTATTTTAAATAAAATGTATTGATCATAGGCCTCTAGGTCTTAAGAGTTGAAATATTTTTTACTCTTAGTATCGATACATAGCTTATTATATCGATACTCATGGATAAAAAGTACCTTGTGTGTTGAAAAAACATGTTTTGTATCGATACATCAAGGCATTTTTACCTAGTTTGAGCCACTTTCCAGCCTTTGAAAACATGATTTAAACATGTTTTTGCACTAAAGAACTATCATAAACCATTGCAAATCTTAACTATAGGCTTATGAATGGATTCAAACAAATTTTTGGAGCCCAAACAACGAATGACAAAGGTTACTTTCATAAGATATATGGTTGTCAGAGAGTATGGCAGGCATATCTCTAGTTGCAAGCTATCACAACCTTTCTACCTCCTTGCTTAACACGGCAGAACCAATAAAAATAGTAACTAGAGATGTCCCATGGTGTACGAGGGAAAGATTAAAAATGCCTTTGTATTGTTTTCTAAAAGTAGTAGTTGAGAATTAAATAAAAAAGTCTCAGCTATCTCAAAGAGAAAAGAACCTTCAGCAATCTTTAGAAAAGCTCTCTAGCAATCTCAAAAGACTCCATTCATTCCCAAATATCCTCCAACAACTCCAATTCCAAAAACTCACCAAAAACACTATTCCATTACCTTTCACCCTAAACCAACCTTTATTCCCATAGCTCCCTAAAACCACCACCTGAACACTTTTAAAAACTTAACCTTTCACATACTTTCATCCTCAAAACACTCTACTAGCAACCATATTACTAGGAAGCTTCTTCCTTTTACCCATTTGTTGCTAAATAATAGTAAAAAGAAGGAAGGAATCGAGCTTAAAGTCACTACTTTAAAAAAAAAAAAAAGAAAGTTCAAGCTTTTGTTGGTGTATTTTCTACCTTGTTCCATATATTTTTTGTTTTGATCATCCATTTCATTTTAGTGAGCCCTCCATGCTACCATGACCATTCTAAGACTCTTATGCATTATTATTACCTTCGTTATGGTAGTCTTAGGATTTTGATGACTCTCTTGACACCTTAATTTTTTTTGGGTATATTAACTCGCCATACTTCATTTTTATCATCGAAAAGCCTCAGTTCATGCATCTTTTGCCATGTCCGTTCCATATTCACATATCCATATCATATTTAAATGGTCACCTTAACATGTTTTATGCATGTTCATACATTTTCTTATGTTTTAAAGAGTCTCATGAAATAAAAATGTTGTTTTGAGAACTTCAATATCCTTTCCTTTAGTTTAAACATGTTCATATCATCTTTATGCACCCTATTTGTCATCTTCTTGCATTTGCATCACCCATTTTCATTTTAAAATGTAATCTTTTTATGTTTGCATGTTTAATCCACGTTTTCTTTGTAGGTGTTGTATTTTGTTCAAGATATCTCCTTTAAAATGCTTGTTTGTTTCTTAAAACCTGATTTTTAGAAAATCCTTAAGTTAAGTTCATGTTACCTCCAATAGCTAAAGAATAGCATGGACTTAATGCTTTCATAAAATTGGTCTTCCAATCTTGGGGACAAAGCAAACATTTTAACTCTAGATTCATGATAATACAAGTTTAAAGATGTTATTTTCCAACCAAACATAACCATCTTTTAGTCAAAAAATACTAAGCCTTGACTTGAGTTTAACACCTTCAAGGCATGGTTAATGGGTTACGTCATTATCCCAAACTACTTCAGGTTTGTGGAATGAACTCATGATGCTTTGTCATTCTTTCCCTTGTGTTATGGATGTTCAAATATCCATAAATTGAATTTGACCTTAAAAAAACCTGGAATATCAAATGAGTCCCCTGTTTTTGCTTTGACAGTATTGGAATCTAGATTTAAAAAATCATTTTTGAACCACAAAATATTTTCTTTGATTTTTCTAATTTTCCCTTAAAGGGCATCAAATTACCTTTCTAATGGTGTCTTATTTGCCATCGGATCACCCCAGATGAGGGAGTTATGATTTTTTGAACCTTTGTTGTTTGGAACTCCTAAAACCAATATGCAATACTCTATTTGGGCCATCTTGGCTCATTAGATGATTTTTATGAAACTTTTAAATATTTTTCTTAAAAAGTTCACAAAATTCCTTTTCCACAAAGGTATTGTTCATGATCTAACAATTTTGGATAAGCTTGGAACAATTTTCCAAAGTCCATCATGTGCTTTTCCTTGTATATGCTGCCAGTGTTGAGATAGACTTAAATTCAAAAATTAATTCTACCTAGAAAGGGATTTTCTAGGGTTTTTGGAATATTTCTATATTAAACCTTATCAAGTTAGCTTTCCAATGGTACCTCATTTACCTTCTAAAGCCTTTGGATGCACCCAAAAAATTTAGGAATGTAGACGACATGATGCCATCCACTATTTTTAACTTAATTTTTTTAATCTCCTGTTATTAAGGCATTCGAATGTCTCAAAACACATCTAGTTGGTTCCCTCACAATGCCAACCCCTTTTGACTCGGATCAAGGCTAAAAAACAAAAAGAAAGAAAGATTTCATATTAAAATATTGGTTAGTGGAGATACTCTAACTCTATTGCTCCGAAGGGATACTCCAACCTTATTTTTAATTAAAAATCTAAACGTTCTCTTTATTCCTAAATATTTTCCTAACTCTATCTTTAGGGATACTTTAACCCTATTTTTAATTAAATATTCAAATTTTCTCTTTATTCCTAAATATTTTCTAACTCTATCTTTGAGAATACTCCAACCCCATCTCTCCGAAGGGATACTCCAACGCCTCTTTACCTGAAAAAAATCCAAAATTTTCTCTAGTTTGGTGCCTCAGATTGCTTTGACTAAAATCATCTTTGTCCTTTAAATCACCATTGAATCTAGACCTATCTCTAAAATTGTCATCCTGATTATTCTTCAACAATCGAAGGTAATTATGAGATACATTTTGATCGCCATTTTTTTTCATGTTTTTCGATTGTGATTACTTGTTTATGATATTATTATATTTCTTTTTTCTATCTTACTAACAACTTTCCTTTTGTAATGATTATCCTGCATTCATTTTTAAAATTTGTTATTTCCACAAAATTTACAAGGCAATGTTTCATGTTGGTATCTCTCCAGTGCTTAATACAAAACATTCAATTTTTTAAATCCGATCCGAATATTGTTTTCACAAAAATCCCCATGTTCCTCACAAATTCAAGGCACATAAGTGATTTAATTTTCTTTAAAAACCTAGATTTGTATTTTTCACTAAAACTTCATGCGTATAAAAGGATTATATCTAAATAACGACTAAATGGAACTGGTTTAACCGAGAATAAAATAAGACATAGTTAGGAGGTATCGATTTCAGGCATCATGGGGATGCTAATCCTGCCCCGCACGTAATCAACTCTTGAACCCAACTAATGAAACTTTGAGCTTTGTAGACCTTGAAATCGATGTTTTGAGTTTCATAACTTAGAATATTATTTTCAATAAGCATTAGATTTTGCCTAGCCTAAAATAATCGGTGGTGACTCCAAGTTTATAGCCACTTTATGGTGGCCATCTGAGACTAGTTCGATGAGCGATTCGCTCGATAATCTCTTCTCTCTCCTTCCGATTATTATGCCTAATCTAAATCCTGATCATGGGATAACTCAAAGGCTCGACTATAACCAACCATAGTTTATTTTTAAGTCGAGCGTGCTATGCCCTTCAGATCATATGAAGTTTTAAAGGAGGGCACGTGGTGACAATATCGATACAAAGCACATGTAGGTAAAATTGCCCAATTCGTGCCATTTTTTAGCTCTTGCACCATTGATTTGAAACTTAAATTTAGCCATATTTTTGGCACCAAAAATCATCTAAATTTATACTAGGCCTTAGCATTGGACTTGATCCAATTAAATTTTTTAGGCTCAAATAGCTATTTCTTAGGACATTTTCATGACTTAATTCAATTTGTTAAAGAGCAACATTGAACTTTCTCATGGTTAACTACATAAACTGACCTTTATCCACTATTTTTGCTAGCAAGCCAATGAAATTAATAGATAGCTGAGGATAGTTCCTTGTCTACATTAGAGGTACATGCACCAAAACCCCAAAATGCCCTATTTTTTGCATTTTGTCTTTACTATTCACATGGCTAATAGGCCAACTTTGGCTTAACTAAGAAAACACTTAAACACTTTTAGCCTCCACACTTTCTCAACACTCTCAAAGTCTCCATCAATGTCAAGACATTTTTACATTGTAGCCATCCACAGCCCTCACAAAAACACTTTCAGAACATTATTTTAAGCCATTTTTGCTTGCTTTCCTTCTTGCTAACTCATAGCAAGTAAGAAAAATTAGAAGGGCAACATTTTTACCAAGAGAAAGCTCATCTTTTTGAAAAAAAATTGTTGAAATTTCTGTTGGTATATTTTTTAAACTTGTCTTTTTTATTTGAGTTGTTATTTTCATGTTCTCACTATGCTAGTGACCCTTGCATATAGCCATGACTTTATTCTTAGGACTCTCATTCATTTTGTGGCCCTAATTATGGCAGATTTAGGACTCGATGTCTTTTTGACCCTTTAACCATGTTTTCTCTCTTCTTATTTACTTAGTTTATATTGAAAACATGTCTTAGTGCTGTTTTGAAAGCTCAACAAACTTTTTCTTGTTTAAACATGTTTATATCACCTCCATTGCATGATTTGTGATGTCATCCATAAAGCTAACATTTCCATGCATTTCTTATCTATTTTATTGTATTTTTGCCATCATTTCAATGCCAAAATATCATCATCGTTTATTTAAACATACTATTTATGTTCATTAATTAATGAACACTTGTGGACACAGTACTGCGAGTGTCTAACTCATAAAATTTTTTAGTAAAATTTGTTTCAAAATTCCTTGTTTTCATCCTTATTACTTTTATTGATTAATGTTTTAAGTAATGCATTAAATTTCTTTATGGGCCACCATATTTTAGAAATTTCTTGCTTTTGGATAAATTTTTAAACGAAAGCCTTTTTAATTAATTTCCTTCATTAGGAATTTTTCCACAAAAATTTTTATTTGAGTTTTCACATGTTAAATATATTTTCATTTATTTTATTCATTTATTCATGGGCTAAGTAAATTTTTCTATTTTATGGGCTTAAGACTTTTAAATTTAGCTAGTGGGCCCTAAAACCCATATAATTTCAAACCAGCCCAACAAGGTTATCAAACCAAATATATTTTTCGATAAGCCCAATGAGCTTATTTTATATCCTCTAAAAAGCCTCACAAGCCCATTTGAGATTTTACAACAAAGCCCACTAACTTTGTAGCTCTAAACTTTTTATTACTTCTTTTATGTCAAAAACTTTTATATAGATACTTAATTGGACCTTCCACTTGAATAAATTTTTAATTAAATTTATCATGTAAAATTTTATTTCTTGAATTCATAACTCTTAAGTTGTTACAACATAATCCTTCCAATTCATTTTTTCATAGAATTTCCAAGTAAAATTTTTTGCAATTATAGTTTTATTTTTTTTCATTTTTGAAATTTCATTTATATTTATTTTAATTTTAGAATTTGATAATTTAGTTACATGAGAATTAATTTGGTTGGAATTGAATTTTTCCCTAATAATTTAGATTAATCCTAACTATTCCATTAGGTTATCTTAATCATCTTGAGACCTATGGGATTAGATAATGCTTAATGCGTGGTGACTAAGAGAAAAGTCAAAAAAATATTAATTGATTCTTATCTAACTATAAAAAATCTATTAAAGGATAAAATCAAAAATAAAATTAAGAAAAAGAAAGTGAAATTAAACCAAAGGAGATTTTCTTTCTCCTTTGGCTGAATTGTCCCCGTTATAAATAAAGGGATGATGTTTCATTTTAAAAGGAATGGTTCCATAGCAAAATTGATTATTTTCTTTAAACATTTTCAAGCTTTTATCCAAGTTTCCAAATTTTAAAGGTAGTTTTACTTAGAAAAAATTTGATTTTTGTTCATTTTATTCATATTTCTTCCTTTTAGTGAGCTTAGTGATTACTTGTGCTCATGGATTTTGATCCATGTTTAAAGGCAAAGTATGAAGGCCATGAATAATTTTCTTGATCTAGTTGTTAGATCTTATTTTTCTTAACAATAATTTGATTTTCATCAAGAAAATACATGTTTCTTTGTAGAAATGATGTTACCTTAGTATGTAAACAATTTTGTGCTACTTTCCTTGGTATTTTCATGTAGGCTACTAACAAAGTATGTTTATATGTTTATTTTTTAATGATTTCATGCATATTTAAGCCTGGTAAACATTAGGATATACATTTATTTTGTTATTCATGAAGCTATGTTAAGAAAGAAACTATTCTTCATTGTTTTAATGAAGGTTGAATATAATGGTAGCCTTTGGATGAATTTTCATGTTTGTTTTTTCTTTTAGATTTAGGACTATTTTGTAATGATTGGAGTTTGTAAGGCATAAAAAATAATTTTCCTAAAACCTTTAAGGCCTTGGATGGATATTTCCAAGCTTGGCAAAAACTTGTAGTCATTTAGTGAAGTTTTTTTTTTTTTGGGCTTTTTAAGGCCATTTTATAATTATGGAAAATATAAAGACCAAATTGTTAAATAGCATAAATTTTTCCCAAGGCAATCCAAGCTTGGTTGAATGCTTTATGGAACCCTTATGGGTGTTTTCATGCGTATTTCAACATGCTTAGGTGTTATCCTATATTTTTAGCCTTTTAAGGGTATTTTTACAATTTTAAAAAGCTTAAAGGTTTATGTGAAAAAAGTAAAAAATTTGTAACAAGGCCAAAGGTGCTTGGCCGAATAATTTTAGTGATTTTTGGTGAATTTTCCATGTTGATTTTGATATTTTTGATGTTTGTTTATGCATTTTATTTTATTTAGGGATTAAATTAAAAAGTTAGAAAAGTTTGGATTGCATTTAGGAAAGACTTACGTATTGGGGTAAATAAATCTTTTAAAAATGGACATGTTAGGAATATTTCTAGCTTTTTTAGTCACCTTAAGGTTGAAGTGCAATTTTGAGAAATCGAAGAACTTATTAGTAATTTTTGCATTTTAAGTCATATTTGATATCTAAGTTACCCACCAAGGGTATGATTTTTATTTCACATCATTATCGAGTCCCTTATGGTTACCAAGATACTTTCATGTTAAAAGTATACCTTAAGGGCATTCTAATAATTTACTTACAAAATATGTCTTTTAGTGTGACTATGATACTTTCATGTTGAATAAGCACATTAAGTATAGGTTCATCCTTTCATGATGATATTGAATCCTTTAGGGTTACTAAGATACTTCACACTGTAGAACAAGTTTTTTAGAGTCACCTGGATATTTTCATCGCGAAGCTGCATTTTAAGGGATATTTAGGTCTCTTTAACCAAGTTCGAATCCTTAGAGTCTAGTTTTGTACTTCCTGTCAAAATTAGGTCTTAGGACAAACTTTATTGTTTTTGACAAAATTAAAATTTTTAAAAATCATGCCAATGTCTCCGAATTAAAATGGGAGGTGAAATGTCTCCCAACATGTGGAAGAGGTTTCATGGATTATTTTAATAATGAGATATCCTTTTTAAAATCAGTTAAATTAGGAATTTTTGAATTTCATGAAAATAAAACCTTTCGTATTCCTCTGGTCCATCAGTGCGGTATGAAAGATATTTTAATTTTATGAAAATTAGAAGCCTGATTTTCTCAAGCAAAATAATAAATTTAGCTTAGGAAAATTTTGAAACATAGGAATTACAATTAAATATGAGATTTTGAAAGTGAATAACAATTGAAAGTTTAAGTTAACATATAGTTAAAAGGTATCGATTTATGGGTGTCATGAGAAAGATCGATCCTTACTCGTAATTGTAACTAAGTACCACACTCTTTCATTCCATTTCTAGTATGAAGTAGACCTTAGAGTTTGTTTTCTAGGTTATGTAACCCTCAAGATACAAACTTTGGTTGGTGACCAATCTCACCTAGCAAAAACAGATAAGTGGTGACTCCAAGACAAATGGCCATTTCATTACGACCATTTAAAGTTAAGTCAAGTGAACGATCCATCTTAATGACTAGGTCCCCAAAAAAGAAAAAAAATAATAATGATAAGAATTAGAGATTCACATATTTTTAAGTCCAAAGGGTTAAGATTCATGTTCCAACCATTTTGCGACATTGGCAAATGCACCCAGGCTCGAAAATGACTTAGAAAATGTCATTAAAGGATTGCCAAAGCCCTAAAGGTCATCAATAAGATGGACAAGAAAGGTTTGGGATTCAAGGCCAATGCCTAACAATAAAGAAAACAAGCCTAGAAAAATCATGAGAAAAGGATGGCCCATTTGTTGGGTCAAGATTGAAGGTGAAAACGTATGGTGTGTCAGTCAATAAGGATACTTGTTTTTGAGGAGTATGCATTAATCCAAGTTAAGAAGAAAGTACTAGCTCAAATGATACTGAATAGGTTGTTCGAACATTTCTTTGCCAATGTCACTAATGAACAAGAACGTCAGCAGCAAACCATGAGACTAGGCTATGCCCTCTAGTATTTATTTCAAGCATTTAGACTAAAACTGAGATTCTTGTGCTCTTTAAATTTGATTTAGAGTCATGCTACAAACTAACCTAAATGTTTTTACCCAAGAGCGTTGTTGTATCCTTCATATGGGGTCTTTTTGTTAAGTATTATGAATAAAAATGACTAAGCATAATGTATTTTATCTCCTATGTGCTATTTTCATTTTTTTTTATTAATCTTAGACATTATTATAGATATTTTTCTACCAATATTTTTCTTTTTTTCATATTTTTAGGTATTCAAATGAAAATTTCATGAATATTCTTCCTAAGATTTTGAAAATTGATTTTGAGCAATCAATCTGAATTGACAAGGTCTAGTTTAAGATAGATTCCAATGAAAGCCCTATGCCACTAGATTTGTTGAGGTTAACTAAACAGGAGAAGAAACATATCCTACCCATGAGGAACCTATTGAAATTTTAAATCTAGGAACGGAGAAAGATTGGAAAAAGTTTAGATTAGAACTTCTATAAGCTATCAACTTGAATCGAATTGATAAACTTGTCCAAGAATATCAAGATGTGTTCACTTAGTCTTATCAAGAAATTCTCAGATTAAACACCAACATAGTGGTTCACAAATTTCTCCTTAAACCTAAATGCAAGCCTATACAACAAAAGCTCAAGAGAATGAAACCGAAGATGCTTCTAACGATCAAAAAAAAGGTGAAAAAGCAATTTAAGAAAGGATACCTCGAGGTACTTAAGTATCATGAATGGGTAGCAACATAGTCCCAGTTCCTCAAAAGGATGGCAAAGTGCATGTAGACTGCATGGATTTAAATTGGGCCAGTTCAAAATACAACTTCCCTTTACCTCACATTGAAGCCTTAATGGACAATACCACAAAAATTCCCTGTTTTCTTTCATGGATGAATTTTAAGGTTACAATCATATTAAAATGGCATTAATGACATGGAGAAAATGATTTTTATGGCCATACAGGGTACTTTTTGCTATAAAGTTGTTCTTTTTGGACTCAAGAACATCGAGGGCAACATATTAGATAGCAATGGCGACATTATTGCATGATCTAATGCTTAAAGAGATGTAAGTATGTGTTGATAATTTGATCACCAAGTCACTTAAAGGGAGTAATCATGTCAGCAACTTTCAAAAACTCTTGAAAAAGGTATGTAAATATCATCTTAACCTAAACCTTGGTAAATGCACCTTCTATGTTACCTTCAATAAGCTAATGGGCTTTATTGTTAGTGAACGAGGGATAGTGATCGATCTAGATAAAATTAAGGCTATTTAGAATCTACCATAGCCTTATACCTAAAAAAAGGTGAGGAGTTTCCTAGGAAAATTAAACTACATAACCAGATTTATATCCCATTTAGCTAACAAATATGATCCGATCTTTTGACTACTTAAAAATAAAACCCTAGTGAATGGAATGACGAGTGCCAAGAAGCTTTTACCAAGGTAAACTTACTTATCAAACCCACTAGTGCTTGTGTCCTCAGTGTTTGGTTGGCTTTTAGTTCTATACTTATCAGTGTTTAATAGGTCTATGGGCTATGTATTGATTCAACATCATAAGTCAAGTAAGGAAGAGAAGGTTATCTCCTATATGCAAATTTGTAAAACAAAACATCATCTATAAATATAGGTTCCTCGAACAAATCATCATGGATAATGCATGCAACCTAATTCAAAATTTAGCACCATAATTCGATGCCATACCATCCAAAATGAATGGGAGCAGTCGAGGCAGCCAACAAAAAATTAAAAAAATAATTGAGAAAATGGTTGAAACATGCAAAGATTGGTACAGGAAGTTGCCCTTTGCGCTGCATGCCTAACGCACAACAATTTGGACTTCTAGGGGTGCTACCCTATATTCCTTATTCTATGGGATGAAAGCCATTCTATGTATTGAGGTTGAGGTCCCCTTGCTCAAGGTCTTAATGGAATCACAACTCAAAGAAGTTGAATAGGTTAGGGATCAACATGAGTAACTTAACCTCATTCAGAGTAATGAGGCAAATTTACCAAAAGCTTGATCATGAAAGTCTATCCTTGTTAGTTTCAAGAAAGTGACCTAGTATTTAAAAAGTCCTCTTAATCCATGAAAATGCTTAAAAAAATAGACCTTAAACTAAGAAAGATCCTATGTAGTGAAAAGAGCCATTTCCAGTAAAGCTTTGATCCTAATTGAGATAGATGGTAATGACTTGCCTAACCCTATCAACTTTGATTTTGACAATAAATACTATGCCTAAAAACAACCTCTGATGAACACCAAAAAGGCATATCAGCAAAGAAACCCACTTAAATTAAAAACTCAAGAGGGTAACTTAAGTAATCAAAGCTTACCCTTGCCTAAACCTAACCAAACCTAGACTACCAATCAGACTTATCCATCATACCATGACTAAAACGCTGAATCATGTCCTACCTTACCTATTCTACTTTAACGTCACCTACTAAACTTCACTTCTACCAAACTTAGAGAAAATGTAGTATCCACCTAAGCTTAGGGCAACCATCAAATCATACAGTAACTAAATGGCCTCTCTCGAAGATTGACCAATACCAGAAAGATTGATCGCTCAAGAAAAGTATCCAAAAGTGCTTGGTAGAGGATTCATGCCATTAGCATTAGGGACATCAATTGCCCATCAAAAGTATTCTTGTAACTCTTTTTTTGTATGTCTCAAAAATTTTTTATGAGTTGTACTCTTTTTCTTTTTGAATGAAATATAATTACTTATTTCTTTTTTAATTCCTTTTTTTCACACTTGCATCTCAAACTGTATCATGTTTATCCTCTAATTGATAATACTTAATAAATATGTAAAATTGATAACAAGGTTTCCTTATATTACTTTAAAGAAGATGAAAAATTATAGGAAAATCTTTTCACGCTTTTGTTCAAGAATGAACATTGGACCCACAATCAATCTTACCTTTGGACTCCTTAAAGTTTTCACCCCAGTAGACCTTAATCAAAGTGTAAAAGCTAAAGAATCCACTTTTGACTCCTAGCATTGGCACTAAAAAAAAACTTGGGTCTACCTAGGTTACCTGAAACAACCTTTTGAATCAAATCAAGAAAATAAATCCACTGATCTTGTTAATAAAGTTGATCAACAAAGGAATTCCAAACATGAGCCAATCAAGTTAAATGACCTTTTTCATAAGTCATGATCCCTCGTACCCTCATCATTATTTAAACCACTCAGAGCCTTGAGTCGTCAAGAGTAAGATTAGTAAACTACTATCAATGAAGCTCTAAAAAAAACAACTCAAAGCATCATACCATGACCATTCATTGAATTAGGCTTCTAAATCATCACATTCCATCATTCAAGCATGCATTTGCATTTGCACATATCCTTCATGCAACATTTTCTAGGTATGGACTCCTAACTCCAAAGTCTAAAACTTGAAAAGAACTCCAAGTATAGATCTCTAATTCCAAAAGCCCTAGGGAACCCTCAGGTTACAAGAGTTCTAGGCCCTAAAAGCTTACAAATCAGAAGACCTTTTAGGTAAAGTCTTTAAGCCCTTCAAATTCTATCAACAAAGAGCTAGGCACTTATGCAGTCTATCCATAAAGAGTTAGGAACATATTAAGTCTGTCCATAAAGAGCTAGGTGCCTATCGAGTCTGTCCATAAAAAGTTAGGCATATATTGAGATCAATCCATAAATAGTTAGATGTCTATAAAGTTTATCCATAAAAAGATAGGCATCTTTCAATTTAGTCCACAAAGAGTTAGGTGTCTATAAAATTTATCCATAAGGAGCTAGGCACTGTTGAGTCAGTCCACAAAGAGCTGATGCATATTGAATCTGTCCACAAAGAGCTAGGCACCTATTGAGTCAATCTACAAAGAGATGGACATTTATCAAGTTTATCCACAAAAGGTTGGGCATCTATTGAGTCTATCCATAAAGAGTTGGGCATCAACCATGTCAAAGTCCACACCAGCTGGCATCTACCTAGAAGGCAAACCTTAAAAACCTCAAAAGTTGAATAAAGAGGTTAAACTCTACAAAACTTATTAAGATTTTCTTATAAATTAGAACCGCTAGCAATAAGTTGTACCCATGATGGTGAAACATTAGTTAAAGTTTATTTTTCCAAGCACTTAAGAGGCATCATTCTACCACAGACAAAATAATGTCATTTGTCTTTGCCCTATTCTTGATACTCACTACAACCAAAGAGAGGCAGTTGTGACACCCTATTTTTCTGGGCCAACATCTAAGGCATCAAAAATCACCATTCAAGGCATCATTGAGGTCATTCAAACAAGCATGAATTAGTCATTTGTCATTCTAACTAAGGTGAGGTGTTTGAAGAGTCGAAGGCATGTAAAATTCATATTTTAATCAGTATGTATCGATATAGGGCCTCCATATCATCAAAATTTCAAGTTTTATATAATATAGCAACACAAAATATCAGTTTATTAATCTATTGCTTTTTCTATCAATAAATAGGCTTATTGTATCGATACCGGGCTGCGTAGTAGTTAAAATCATAATTTTTGCTAGAATGCATCGATACACAAGTGGGAGTATTGATAGGCTTTTGTTTCTATACATTCTTTAAAGTGTCAATACAGTTGGGCTATATATTGATGTAGACATGCAAAATGCACAAATCATGGCATTTTTTAGCTTTTGCAATGTTAATTTAAAACTCATATTTAGCAACATTTTTGGCACCAAAGATCATCAAAATTTATGTTAGGCCTCAGCATTGGACTTGTGATTGGATTGATTGAATTTTAGGGCCTAAATACCCATTATTTAGGACTTTTTCATGACTTAATTCAACTTGTTGGAAGGCAACATTTATCTTTCTCATGGCTTAGTTGCATAAAGTAGCCATGATCCATTTTTTTGCTAAGCAAGCCAATGGAATTAATAGATACTTGAGTATAATACCTTGTCAATAGTATAGGTACAAGCACCAAAACCCCAAAAATGCTTTTGTTTCTTGCATTTTGTCTTTACTATTCACATAGCTATATAAGGTAACTTTGGCTTAGCTGAGAAAATACTTAGACATCTTTAGGCTTTACACTCTCTCAACACTCTCATCAGCCTCCATCAATATCAAAACATTCTCACCTCATAGTTCTCCTTACCCCCTCCAAAAAACACTTTCAAAAAACCATTTCAAGCCATTTTTACTTGTTTTTCTTCTTGTTAACTCATAGCAAGTAAAAAAAGGTTAGAAAAGTAGCATATTTATTGGTAGAAACTCATCTTTTTTGGAAAAAAATTGCTAAAACTTTTATTGTTATATTTTCTGAACTTGTCTTGTTATTTTAGTTGCTATTTCATGTTCTCACCATGCTAGTGACCTATGCATGCAGCCATGACCCTATTCTTAGGACTCTCATGCATTTGAGGGCTTTAGTTTGGGTAGAATTAGGACTTTTGATGCTTTGTTGACGTTTTTACCATGTTTTTCTATTCTTATGTGCTTGGTTCATAATACTATCTTGAAAACTCCAGCAAGCTATTTTTGTTTAAATATGTTCATATCATCTCCCATGGCATGATTCTTTATGTCTTTCATAGAGCTAACACTTTTATGCATTTTTTTTATTCATTTTCTTGTATATTTGCTATTATTTCTAGGTCAAAATGTCATTTTTGTGTGTTTAAACATGCCACCTATGTTCATTGCCATAAATATCATATAACATGTTTGCCAAGATGCTCTTTTGATGCTTGTCAAAATTTGTTTTTCAACACCCTTAAGTTAGGTCTATAGTAATATTAATAAATAGGGATTAACATAGACTAATGTTTTTTATCAGTTGGTCCTCTAATCTTAGGAAAAAAATGAAGCTTTTCATGCTTGGATTCAGGGTTAAATGAGCGTAAATGTTATGATGTTCACAAAACAAAAAGTGTTCTTAACTTGTCTCAAATTGCATGTTCCTTAGACTTGTGTCTAGAGTCTTTTTACTTGTGACATAGTTAATAGGCTATCTCATCATCCTAAATTACTTCAAGATTATACAAAAAAGCTTATGGAGCCACTATCATAGACCCCCTTCTGTTATGGACATTCGAATGTCCATAGTCTGAGTCTAGTTATAAGAAACTTGCAAAAACTATCAAAGTCCCTCATTTCATGCTGGAAGCCCCATAATTGTGACTTGAAAAATCATTTTCGAACCCTAAGCAATTTTTCATGGATTTTTTTATATTTTTCCCCTAAAATGCATCGAATTACCTTTCCAACGGTACCTGATTTTCCTTTAGATCATTATGGATAAAGGAGATATGGTTTTTCATTTGAAACCATTGGAATCAACGATTTACATTTTGTTTGGGCCATTTTAGCCAGTTAAATGATTTTTTTTATTTTTAAAATGTTTGTAAAATTTTCTTTCTAGAAAGGCATTGTTTGTGATTTGATGATTCTAGATGAGTCAGGTATGGCTTTTCTAAGTCCACTACACCCTATTCCTTACATGTGCCGTCAGTTTTGAATTAGACCAACTTCAAAAATTATTCACTCTTGGAAGGTAATTTTTTCAATTTTTGAAATATTTTGATATTAACCCTTATTGAGTCACCCTCCAATGCTATCTCATTTGACCTTTAAAATCTTTTGATAGTTCAGAATTAAATCAAAAATCAGGATAGCGTGATTCTGTCTTCTGTTTTAGCATTTATTTAAATTTATTTTTTGAGATCCCCACTTCAAGGCATTTAGAAACCTTTAAATGAGTCCATTCAAACTCATTGAGTCAAAAAATGTGTCAATCCCTTAGGCATGGATTGAGGCACGAACAATTTTCAAATCCTACTATACTTATTTTGTCAATTTCTCATTTTTTAATAAAAAATCATTGACTTTGTCAAAACTTGTCAAAAATGTCAAATCATCAAGAAATTGTTGAACATTTATCAATTTAAGTCATTCAATCTTGTCTGTCCAAAAATTACGAACATATCCATCTTTGGGGATACTTAACTTTATTTTTTGAAGGAATACTTTAACCTTATTTTTTCAAATTCCACTTAAAATCTTAATTTTTTCTCTCTTAGATTTCCGTGAACCTTTTCAATCAAACTCGATTTTTATACCTCAATTAATCAATAGATCCAAAAGTTTGTCAAAATTGTTAAACCTGTTTATTTCTCGATAATTGATGACAATTACAATATACATTTTGACCGTCCTTCTTCTTTCACTTTTGTGTGATTTATTTTATACAATATTATCTTATTTTTTTCATCTTACTAACACGTTTCTCTTTTTTGTGCTCACTTTGCATGCATATTTTCATATTATTTTTGATAATTGCAAGGCAATGTTTCGTGTTGGTATCTTTCCAATGCTTGACACAAAATATCTAATTTTTGAAATTAAATCTAACAGTTATTTTTAGTCAAAAAAATCTCTATGTTCCCTACCTCTCTGGGGTCCATACGAGATTCAGTTTTTTTCACAAAAAACACAAATCATTTTATACAAATTCATGTATAAAAGGGGGGTTATGTCAAAGTAGTTACAAGTTAAAACCATGGGAACTGAAACCAATTTAAGACATAACTAGAAGGCACTAATTTCGAGCATATGGGGATGTTAATACTTCCATGGTCCTAACAAAGTCCCAAACATAATTGAAAAATCTCTGGACCATGCCAGCTTGGAATTGATGTCTCAAGTTTTGTAACTTGAAAGTCAGTTTCAATAGGCCTTTGATCATGCGTAGCCCAAAATGGTCAATGGCGACTCCAAGTGTTGGCCATTTTATGGTGGCAACTCAAGACCAATTAGATAAGTGATTAGTCTGACGATATCCCTCTTGTGATACAAAGAAAGAGTCCCAGTCAAGAGGACACGTCCTTATCAAGAATTTTATCAGTTTCTTCATATAATAATAAGTCGTGTATGTTTTTCGCTCCACAAGGATCTTCTGAGGCACATTTCAATAACAAAGAAAAGAGTCGGTCTATAATGTAGCTTATAATTCTCGTTCGTTATCTAGAAATAGCCAATTTAACAACTCCGAGATGTGTTTGAAATCATTAGTTGCTTAAAGTAAGAAAATTGAGATTTTGATTGAAATTTTTGAGAGATTCAGGAGAGAGATATTTTGGATTTTTTATGAAGTTTTAAAAAACAAGGCTAGAGGAGGCACATGGATGAAAAATTTGCTGATTTTGGAAATTGAAATTTTTTTATATTTTTTATGAAAATGTAGATTTTGAATTAAAACCGACAACTCAAAAAGGATTAAATTGATTTTTTTTAAATGTTTAAGCTTTGATTCAAGCCTAGTAGGACCCTATATTATTAAGATATTCATTGGGTGAAAGCCAAGCTCATCTCAAGGCATCTGCATGCCTCAAGAAAGTGATTCAAGAAAATTGCTTGATCTTGCCTAACGGTAAAAACAAAGGCTAGCTTCATGTTATTCATTTTTCTGGATTTATTTCAACTCCTTCAAAGGTTTTAGGGTGGCAACAGATATCGTTGGAAAAGTATCTTGATAAGAATTCATATAAAAATATTTCAAAAATCTCAAAAATTTACCTTTAGGGGAAAATAAATTTTGTAATACAACTTGTTTCAGCACTAACAACAGATGCAGGGGAGAAAGTGTAGCAAATTTTAAAAAATTGCCCTAAACTCATTTAGATTTGTTATATTACAAATGATGCTTTTCCAAAAATGTAATTTCGTGAAGTTTTTAGTAAAAATATTTAAAAATACTAGAAAAGATGAAATAGTCTGAATAAAATGCTAATCACAGATTCTAGGGGTTCCAAATAGCAAAAGTTTGAAAAATCATAACTCCCTCATCTATATACATCTGAAGGCAAAAGAGAGCTCTTCAAAAAGATACTTTGATACCCTTCACATAAAAATACATCAAAGTCCAAAAGAAATTATTTGAGGCTCACAAATATTTTTTTTAACTAAGGTACATGCTACTGACAATGCAAAATCAGGACTACTTTCATTTTTAGGACGTCTTGGGCTTGTATTGGGGTAACAGACATGCAAATATCTATCCTTTAGGGTCTCAATTAGTGGAATCCTAAATCTATTCGAAGTCGCAAGGGTGTGGGAAAGTGAAAGATTTGTTATCCAAGCCCTTTAATTGCAACACTAAGGATCCAATCAAGGCATTTCAACAAACATCTTGTAAACTAAAAAATTTTACAAGGGCTATGAAACATATTTTATTTTGCCTAATTAGGCTGTTAATCCAAATATAACTAACTAGATATTAACTTAAGATCAAAGCTTGAATTTATTAAAAAAATAGACCAATGCTAATCCCATTATTTGGGTTAATATTAGTTTAACTTGAGGTTGGCTTATAAATTTAGCACATCACCCTCCAAGCAAGCTCATAAAAGAAGCATTTTAACAAGCACATGATAAACCAAAAATACATCAATATCATCCCAACATCAAATATGAGAACAAATATTATCAAAAGACATTTTGACAAGTAAACCATGCTTAAAATGCAAACTACCTCCTAAATATTCAAAAAAATTCTAGATGAACATTGATAAACATGACCATGATCTAAAAGAAACAAAATACCAAGGCATCAAAACAAGGGCTGTTTTAAAAAGATTAAAGAAAAAAGGGATTTTTAATCATACAAACATCATTAAAACATGATTAAGCAGCATGACTAAGAAAAATGCATGATTTCCTAAAAAAACAAATGGCTGCATAGAGTGGTTTACTAAAGTGAGATGGAGATGAATAAGGGAACCAAGATATGTAGAAGAATGGGAAAGGAAATATATCACTAAGCTTTTAAAACTCTTTCCTTAACCAAGATGCCCAAACCCCCAAGCTCTTTTTTCTTTTCTTTTGGCTTTCATGTGCTAAGTTACATAGCTTTCAAATTTCTACTTTCTTTTATGGTGGCTAAGCAAGTACTTAGGCTTATGAGAGTGGGAGGTTGAGAGCCTTCTTCAGCAAAGCAACACAATGTTACTTATGAAGGGTAGTAGGCTAAAGCTAAAAAGAAAAAAAAATTGGCTGAGAGGTTAATTTTGTATTTTGGTCATGATTTTTGGATGACTCACCTTGTACCATTTTGTGCTTTCAACCTAAGATCGGTTGAAACACCAAGACAAAGGGACCAAGTATATCTTCCATTGGCCAATCGAACATGTAAGTTCAATAGTGCCTTTCATTAAATTAAATTATGCCATAAAATATACCATCCTAGCTAAGTGGGCTTTTTTAAAAAATCAAATTGATCGAATCCAATAGGCCTAAAATTAATTAAATAAATTAACATATGGACCAAAAAAATTTTACTAAGGCCCAACATGAATTTTAAATATTTGAAAAATTGGCCCAACATAATCAAATAAAATAGGTTCAAATAAATTAATTAAACAAGCACGTCTACCCTATTTTATTTGGTATATATTTTTATAAAACTTGGTCCTAAGTTAAACAATTTATGTTCTTACTTTAGCTCATAACGATGGGAACAGGATTCAAGTTTGAACATTTAACCTTGTTGATGCCTCGAAATGCTTGCATGATAGCTCAGGTAAAATTAAATGTCTACATGACATGTAATTTGTAAAAGACGATCTGGTTCTAAGATTGAGCATTTGGAAAGTAAAAAGAATAACACAATGACTTTTTTGTATCCTTTTGTCACCATTAAAGATTCATCTTTTCATTTTTGAGTAATTGCATGAAATTCAATGCATTCATGATTAGCAACATTCATGTTTATAGAAAAATGCATTAATTCATGGCAATCATAGCATGCATGACATTTGTGGTATAGGACCATTTTAATACCATTTGTGTTTGAACTTTTGAAAAGGATATCAGCATTTATAGCATCATATAAGAATAGAAATTCATGAGACAAGATAAGAATAACAACAAAAGAAGAAAAAGTATGATAACAAAAGGAAGAAAGAAAAGATAATGAGATAATTTTTTCAAAAAAAAAAATTGAAAATTAATGAAAATGAGAAAGTTTAAGCCATGGCACAATAAGATATTAAGGTAAATTTTATGGGCATACGAGAAAAAGTCTACACCTAGTATATTTGGCACTTATAAGATATTTGAGCCAAATTTAGTGTGCACCTCATACTCAAAGCCTCCAGATATCTCGTTCAAAACCTTCGGGTATATTTTCAAAGCCTCTACATATCCTTTTCAAAGCCTCCAGGTGTTTTATTTGAAGCCTCTGGGTATCACTTTCAAAATGTCCATGTATAGCTTTCAAAACCTTCAGCTATCATTTTTCAAAACCTCCAAGTATTACCTTCATCACCTTAAGGTATCATTTGAAAACCCTTGGGTACTATCTCCAAAACCTCTTGGTATTATTTTTGAAGCCTCAAGGTATCATCAAAGCCTTTGATATCTCTTTGAAAACCTCTAGGTATCATTTTTAAACCTTAAAGTACATCCAAAGAAATGTCACCATTAAAGATTCATGTTTTCATTTTTGAGTAATTGCATGAAATTCAATGCATTCATGATTAGCAATATTCATGTTTATAGAAAAATGCATGAATTTATGGCATTCATAGCGTGCATGACATTTGTGGTATAGGACCATTTTAATACCATTTGTGTTTGAACTTTTGAAAGGGATATCAGCATTTATAGCATCATTTAAGAATAAAAATTCATGAGATGAGATGAGAATAACAACAAAAGAAGAAAAAGTATGACAACAAAAGGAAGAAAGAAAAGATAATGAGATAATTTTTTCAAAAAAAAAGTTGAAAATTAATGAAAATGAGAAAGTTTAAGCCATGGCACAATGACATATTAAGGTAAATTTTATGGGCATAAGAGAAAAAGTCTACACCTAGTATATTTGGCACTTATAAGATATTTGAGCCAAATTTAGTGTGCACCTCATATTCAAAGCCTCCTGATATCTCGTTCAAAACCTTCAGGTATATTTTCAAAGCCTCTACATATCTTTTTCAAAGCCACCAGTTGTTTTATTTGAAGCCTCTGGGTATCACTTTCAAAATGTCCAGGTATAGCTTTCAAAACCTTCAGTTATGATTTTTCAAAACCTCCAAGTATTACCTTCATCACCTTAAGGTATCATTTAAAAACCCTTGGGTACTATCTCCAAAACCTCTTGGTATTATTTTTGAAGCCTCAAGGTATCATCAAAGCCTTTGATATCTCTTTGAAAACCTCTAGGTATCATTTTTAAACCTTAAAGTACATCCAAAGAAATCTCTTAGTTTTCTGTAAAATATTTTGAAAACTAAGGAAGAGTTTAAGATATTTTGAAATCTAAGGAAGAGTTTTCTTGTTTGTAACAGTTTTAAAGTTAAAGCCTTAGTAGATATGTTTTTTCAAATTTTAATAAAGAAAAAAAGCCTTGGTGGAGCAGCTTTTTCAAATTTTAAAGTTTAAGCTTTGGTAAAGGTATACTTGTCAATTGAGTTGATTAAGTTGTTTTCGTTTCAGGTTAATTCAGGTTGGGTTATTTCAAGTCATTTGAGGTTCAAGTCACTTTGGTTTAGGTCACTTTGGTTTTGGATTACTTTGGTTCAGGTTATTTTGAGTTAAGGTCACTTAGATTTCGAGTCATTTTGGGTTCAGGTCAATTTGGTTTAACACTCAGGTTAATCAGGTTTAAGGTATTTTGGATTCAGATCCTTTCAGGTTCAAGTCAATCGGGTTAATCGGTTTCAAGTCAATTAGGTTTAACATTTGAGTTTATCAAGTTTGGTCATTTAGAGTTAATTGTTCAGCTCAATTCAATTTTGAAAAATTCAGGTTTGAGTTATTTTGGGTTCAGACCATTTTGGGTTGGGTCATTTTAGACTCAAGTCATTCTGGTTTTGGTTAATTTCTGCTTCAAGTCATTTTCAGGTTTGGTTGATCAATTTTGGGTTGTTGACTTTTTCAGTTAAATCGAGTTAGGTCGAGTTTGATTTAGAATGGATTAGTTCGGTTTTTTGGGTTTAGGTTAGAATTGACAAATCTAAGTAGAGAAATCTTTTATTGATTTAAAGTTAAAGTCTCGGTGAAAAAGTTTTTTCTTATTTTTTAAGTTGAAGACTCGATAGAGAAGTTTTTGTTGTTTTTTAAGTTGAAGCCTTAATGGTGGAGTCTTTTCTCATTTTTGAAATTCATGCATCGTTTAAACAGCATTTCTTAAAAAAAAAATCAATAATGGTTATAACATCAAAGATGCAGGTGCTTATGTTTTTGCACATTTCTTTTTACACAGCAACTGCGCAAAAAGAACAACTGTAGATGCCCGATTTTGGCGCGAGTCACATGACTTGATCCTCGAGTATGGACTAGGGTAATCAAATCAGTGAGTATTAGCTTTTTTAGGCCATTGGCCCGAGTTTGGTTTAAATTGGGATATGTGTGGACTAAATTTTGTTTTATTTTTTTTTTTCATTTTCTATTATTTCATCTCTAGACTTTCTCTCATTTCTCATGTCTCTTTGCTCGATTTGAGTAACCCTAATCACCATGCAAATATTTTCTTAAAATAATTTCCTAAACATGTTAAAAACACTGGAGGAATTAAAGCTCATAAATCACCAAACTTTGGTGAAAATGAAGTCAAATTAGAATCAATCAGAGACCAAATAAAGGGACTGATTAAAAGCTTGAAATCTACAATTTATTTTCAAAGCAATTAATCTCAGAACTTTTGGAAGGGGGTTTGGGGATTTTGATTCAATTTCAGTTTTGTGTCCCCAATCAGTCATATTAATAGGACAAAGAACTTATATCCACATAAGCAACAACAGTAAAAATACAAAGAATTGCTGAAATTTTAGAACAAAATATTGGGCATTCGGAGGTTTGATTTCGATGTTGCAATTTGGAAAGGAGGAAATTCGAGCATTTTCTAAAAAAGGCATCATGTTCTTTGGGTTCAGATCATCATCTAAAGCAACTTGTTTTTCTAGCGCGGCGAACAGTGCGAACAAACAGTAAAACTCAGGTAAAGGCAGTGATGGCAGTGAATAGAGAAACGGTAATGAGATTTTGGGGTGAGCAAATTTTCAATCAACCAAAAAACTGATTAAAACCGATCATGTTAGATTTTTTTCAAATTAATTTTTTTGGTTCAGTTTCATACTGTTAGTATTAGTATAATCGATAGATTTACGATTTTATTTTTTTTTAACTGAGGTGACCAATTAAACTAACACTAAAATAAAAAATAATATTTAAACCCAACCAATAATATAATATACGATTGGCTAAAATAATAATACCACACACATAATCAAACCTAACCAACCCAACCCAATTACCAACCACCTGCCCACCCAAACTCAAATGCCTAACCCACCAAGGTAGCAATCACCCAAACCCAACTGTCAACATCTGCCAACACCCAACCATCCAACAAACCAAATCCTAGCCAAAATCTCAAAACGAAAGCCGGAAAGAAACTAAAAATCTCAAGCCGTATACTTGATTTTCAATCCTCTCGTATGGAAAGAACCCCAAAATCTCAAACCAAGCCGTAAATCTCTATTCGAATTTGCTTACCCCTAAATCAAAGGTCAAAAACCTAACTCAAAAATTTGTTTACCCTTAAATCAAAAGTCAAAAACTTGAAAAGGTTTCTGTTCTCAAGCCATAAACTCGGTTCTCTCATCTGACTCAAGATTCTGATATGAAGCCATAAGTAAAACCAAGCCTCGGCTTTTTCACATCAACCAACACTATGTGGTATTTCCCATCTCTCGTTAGAATTAATTTTGCTTATTATCTAATTTATGATTTTTAATAAATCATATAAATGATTGATTGTGATGGAAAATTGTTTGTACGTTAAATTTGGGGGATTTGAATAATGCTTACGGATGTTAGGAATGTTTTTGCTTGGAGCTAGAAACAGAACACCCAAAGATACACTGCTAAGCCAAACAAATCGATGGAACTGAACTGATCAGGATCGGTTCAGTTAGTTCAGTTTCAATACTTAAAATCGATTGATTCAACTAGTTCCACTACTTTATTTAGTTTATTCAATTATTAGTATATTAAAACTGAACCAATCAAACTAATCAAATATTTAACCCTAAGCAAATTTGCCTTTGGTTCCAAATGATAAAAGATAGCTAGCTTACGTAGAGGTTAGCCCCAGCCAAACTCATAAAGAAGGTCTCTCCCTTTTCATTTGCTACCAAATTTTCTCTACTTGCATATTTTATATATTCATTTGTCAATTTTGTTCCTAATGCATCATGAATTAATTCGTTGATTTGACGGCTTACTTGGAGTTTAATTTGTTAACTTAATTTAAGCTTAAAATTATAAAAGGCATAGTTAAATAATCAAGAAAATTCAGAATGAAAACTTACCTAGCCCACTTCGTTCATTTAGAATTTAATTAAATTAGAAAAAAAAATTTCTTTTGGCTTAGAAATTTGTTAACTAATTCCCCATGCTTTACTGAAATAGACAAATTATCTTTAAGTTGTCAAGAATCAATAAAAATAAATTTGGAATAAAAGTCACTATGCACTTTTTTTAGATGATACATTTTAATTGAGAATAACCTTTTTTAGTGATGGAACTTAAAGGAGTCGCAAATACTTTGTTTTTAAGAATTTCTTAAGTGAAAATTTTTGTCTAGATTCCACAAGTATAATGGAGAGTTTAGTCGACACTTTCAATATTAGAGATCAATATTAATATTTAATGACTTGATGATGATGATGATGATGATGATGATAATAATAATAACCAATCAACCAAGAATAAAAGGATCACCAAACCCTTTGCTTCTTTACATAAATTGTAAAATAAATTTGATGATGGAACTTGTTCTAGGGAACAAATGGGTTTCTTTGAATATTCTTAAGGTGAAGAGGTATATCTTGTAATTCCACTAACATGATGGAGAAATCTTTAAAAAGTATTTCCAATATTTCAATTTTAATTGAAAATAAAGGAGTCGCAAATAGTTTGTTTTTAAGAATTTCCTAAGTAAAAAAAATTGTCTAAATTTCACAAGTATAATGGTGAGTTTAGTCGACAGTTCCAATATTAGAGATCAATATTAATTTTTAATGACTTGATAATAATACTGTTAAACATTTTCAAAATAATATGTGAAATAGAATCCCACATTGGAAAAAAACCAAAAGAGTGAGTTCTTTAAATATAGAAAAATATGTGTCCCTAATAAATTGGACACATACGGCTATTGTGCAAACCAAGTCTGGATGGGTTATTTATGCATTAATATAATAATAAATATTGTTATATTATATGGCACTTGGACACTTGGCACGTGCAGGTACAAGTGCGGTCCAAGTGCAAGGACAACTAATTAATTAATTATTTTAATTAATTAATATTATTTTTATCTGATTATTATGAAAAGATTAGATTATTCAGATAAGATATGTCAGAACTAAGAATCATATCTGTAAGGATTTCTTACTATTTATTCTAAACAAACACATTTATTCTAACAAATGTGTCTGTATAAATAAGTACCTTCAAACAAAGTTATGTCTGTTTAAACAGACATATAGTAGCTTATATATATGTATCTATGTTTAGCAAGAAAATGTGACTGAAACTTTTCAATCTTTATTTTCCCCCATAGTTAAATTCTTCTGGATTTATTTTATAAGGACTTGCTATAGAAAATCTTTATCAAAGTTTAGTTAATTTTGTAATGCACTGCTTAGTGCCCAGTAGATTGCTTTTGTCAATGCAATCCATAATTAGTCATTGGGTTTCGTTGTATCCTTAAGGTTTATATGTCAAAAACCCTTTTGCACACTAGTAGTGAGGGCGAATAAAACCTTGAAGATATTGGCATAAAGACACACCTTGAAGCCATTTTACTTGTGTTTGTGCTTTTACACAGTCTACATCGACAAGCTGATTTATTCGTGTTTGTGCAATTGCACACAATCCACCGTTCTTGTGTTGCTGATTTCAACATTTTGTTGTCACAATTTTAAGATTTTATTCTGGATTAATTATGGCTGCTTCTAAGGGTGGAACACTAAAGGAATCCCTTAGAACACTAAAAGAATTGAGTTCGTCAAACTTGACCGGTTTGATGGAGGCAACTTTCGGTGATGACAAAAGAAGATGCATTTTCTTCTTTCAACATTAAAGATAGCATATGTTTTTACTACTCCGTAGCCAGAAGAGAATGAAACAGAATCTGTTGCTACAACTTGAGAAAGGTAGAAATGGGATAATGCTGACTACTTATGCATTGGCCATATTTTGAATGGTCTATCAAATAGCCTTTTTGATGCATATTAGAATGAGACTGCTGCCAATGAGTTATGGGATAAACTGGAGGCAAGGTACATGACCGAATATGCAACTAGTAAGAAATTTCTTGTAAGTTGTTTCAATTCTTATCAAATGGTTGATAATCGGGCTGTTTTGAACAATTGCATGAGATTGAAAGAATGCTTAATCATTTTAAGCAATATGACATGGAAATGGATGAAACCATTATTGTATCATCCATTATAGACAAACTTCCTCCATCATGGAAAGACTTTAAAGGAAGTTTGAAATATAAGAAAAAGGATATCACTCTTGAGGCTTTGGCCAATCATCTTCATATAGAAGAGGAATATAGAAAGCAGGATCAGAATCATGCTTCTGAAATTGCCAATGTACATATTGTGGAAAAGGGCAAACCACTAAAGCTCCTAAATCTACCAAAAGGAAGTTTAAATAGAATGCTAATGCTTCTAAATTCAAGAAGTAAAAAGGCTTACACTCCCATTGTGGTAAACTGGGACATTTCAAGAATGAATGTCTACTGCTAAAGAAGAAAAATAGTTCTTATAATACTAATGCTACTGAAAAGTTTATGGCTATGATTTTTGAAATTAATATGGTTGAAGACAATGATGCATGGTGGAGTGATTTGGGTGCAACAAAACATGTATGCATGGATAAAGGCATGTTCACAAAGTTTGCACCAAGTGAATGTGGCAGTGTCTTATACACGGGAAATTCTTCTACAACAACAACTAAAGGCAAAGGGTCTACTGAACTTCATTTCACTTCCAGAAAAGTATTAACTTTGAATAATGTATATTACGTACTGGAAGCTAGGATGAATTTAGTATTTGAATAAGTTTGGGTTCAAACTTGTATTTGAGGTAGATAAGTTTATTCTATCTAAGGGTGGTACTTTTGTTGGGAAAGGATACTTGTACGATGGTATGTTTAAACTCAATAATAATAATAATAATAATAATAACATTTTTTCTACTTATATGGTTGAGTCTTTTACTTTATGGCATTATAGATTAGGCCATTTGAATTATAGAAAATTGAATGAAATGCATAAGTTGTAATTACTTCCTATTTTTAATTCCAACATCGATAAATGTAATACATGCATGTTGACCAAAATAACAAGAAATCATTTTCCCAAAGTAAAAAGAAGTACAAGAATGCTTGAATTAATACATACTGATGTATGTTTTTTCATAATACTCATTCACTAGATGGAAAGAAATATTTTGTTACATTTATTAAAGATAGTACTAGGTATTCTATGTATATTTGTTGCATTCAAAGAATGAAATACTTGATAAATTTAAAATTTATAAGTCTGAAGTTTAGCTTCAATGTGAGTCATTTATCAAGTGCTTAAGAACAGATAGAGTTGGAGAATACTATAGTCCAATTACTTTAAATCCACCGGTATAATCCATCAAGTTTCAGCGCCTTACACACCACAACAAAATAGTGTAGCTGAAAGGAAAAATAGGGTCTCAACTGAAATGGTATATCCTATGTTATCATATTTAGGCCTTAGACAAGGTTCTTAGGGAGAAACTATTTTAACAGCTTGTCATATTTGAAATAGGGTTCCTACTAAGGAAACCAAGTTAATCCCATATGAACTATGGAAGAAAAGAAAACCAAACCTTAATTATTTAAAGGTTTAGGGCTGTAGAGTTGTAGTCAAAATTCTTGAACCTAAATGAAAAAAGTTAGGAGAAAAAGGAATTTAATGCATATTTTTAGGATATGCACGCAATATTAAAGCATATAGGCTCATTGTAAGTGAAGCAAACGATTCAATTTCGGCTAATACCATTATTGAATCTAGAGATGCAATTTTTGATGAAACTAGATTTAAATCTATTTCAAGACAACTACAGCTACAACAATCAATTCATTCTGTAAATGAATTAAAGAATCCATTGAAACAAATTAAAAAGAATAATAAACCTTGTTAAGAATTACAGAGAAGCAAAAGGATAAAAAAGACAAGACATTTTGTTCCAGATTTCTGTATGTTCCTTGTAGAGGGAAAATGTGACAGCATAGACAACCAAATTACTAATTGCTATAATGTAGAATCGGACCCTACTACGTATGATGAGGCTGTGAAATCTCAAGATTCTGCTTTTTAAAAGGAAGCAATAAACGATGAGATGGATTCGATCTTGGATAATAATACTTCGACTTTAGTTGATCTTCCACCAAGTTCTAAACCAATTGGTTGTAAATGGATTTTCAAAAAGAAAATGAAAGCTGATGGAACCATAGAGAAATTCAAAGAAGATTGGTAGCCAAAGGCTTTCCACAAAAGCAAGGAATTGATTACTTTGACGCCTATGCTCCTGCAGCAAGAATTGCTACGATCAGACTTATAATTTCAGTTACTTCTATTTATAATTTAGTCATTCACTAAATGGATATAAAGACGGCATTCTTAAATGGTGAATTAGAAGAAGAAGTGTACATAAAACAACCGGAAGGGTTTGTCATGAAAGGACAAGAGCATAAAGTTTGTAAGCTTGTCAAATCATTGTATGGGCTTTATCAATCTCCAAAACAATGGCATCAAAAGTTTGATAAAATTGTGTTAGCTAACGGCTACAAGAGAAATGAATCTGATAACTACATATATAGCAAATTTCAAAATAGAAAAGGTGTAATAATTTGGTTATATGTTGATGACATGATTATATTTGGCACAAATTTAGAACAAGTTGAGAAAACAAATAAACTCTTATCAAACAACTTTGAAATGAAAGATATGGGTGTTGCGGATGTTATCCTCAAAATTAAAATAATCCAAGATGGAAGTACCATAGCATTGTCACAATTTCATTACATTGAAAAGGTACTTAAAAAGTTTAATCTTGTTGATTGTAATCCAGCTTCTACACCCATGGATCCTTAAAGAAAATTAGTTCCTAATGACGATAGGAAAATTGATCAATTGTAATGGACAAAGATAATTGGTTGTCTTATGTATATAATGACATGTACAAGGCCAGATATTGCATATGCGATTGGCAAATTAAGTAGGTACACAATTAATTTACATTGGCAAGCAGCTAATAGAGTATTTAGGTACTTAAAGAAAACTATTAACTATGGATTATGCTATAGTGGGTATCCTTCAACTATCAAAGGGTATTCAAATGCTAATTGGATTACTAGTTTAAAAGATCATGCTTCTACAAGTAGATGGATCTTCATTATCAGTGGAGGTGCTATTTCTTGGGGTTCTAAGAAACAAACTTGTATAACAAAGTCTACCATGGCAACCGAGTTTATTGCCTTGGCTGCTACCTTTAAAGAAGTTGAATGGTTAAGAAATTTGTTATATGATATACCTATATGGCCTAAACCAATTTCACCAATATCTATCTGTTGTGATAATGAAGCTACTCTAGGAAAGGCATATAGCCAAGTATATAATGAAAAGTCTAGACATATTGGGTTGAGACATAATTTTGTCCGACAATTAATTTCTGATAGAGTGATCACTGTAACCTTTGTAAGGTCAAGTGAAAACTTGGCAGATCCTTCAACCAAAAGTCTTGCCAGAGATAAAGTGAATAAGACCTTCAGAGGGATGGGCTCAAGCCCATAAATTAAAGTCAACCATGATGAAAACTCGACTCAACGCTTAATATAAGGTCAAGTCTTGAGTTCAATGAGACAAAGTACATCATTTGTATGTGGCTGCTAGCACTCTAATAAAAATAATATTCTATCCCAAGTAAAAGTACTAGGTACCTGTAATGATAAAGGTTGGATAAGTAATATACTCTTAATGGACCCATAACGTAATTATGTTAGAGTGTTACAACAACAGGAACACTATCGATGGGATCCACCTCTGTGAGTGTAAAGTGTGGCCGCTTCTAGGAGTTCAAGGGCTTGGCTCTAACAGCATTCATGAAAAGAGGACACAAATACATGATCATAATAGTGTCCCCAAATACTGGAGCATTGATCAGTGTTGAAATCATTGTGTGAGATGTATTTGGTTAACTAAATGGAATAGTTAGTTCAAAGCATAGTCTACCATGCGATTTCGATTAACTTTAACATGTTTTCACTAAGTGGAGGTTCAATCGTAAGACACCTTCATCTATGCATTTGATTTTCAAGATTATCAAAATCCAGATTATTTTGAAAATGGGGGGAGATTGTTAAACATTTTCAAAATAATATATAGAATAGAATCTGACGTTAGAAAAGAACCAAGAGAGTGAATTCTTTAAATATAGAAAAGTATGTGTCCCTAACAAATTGGACACATGTGGCTATGGTCCAAACTAAGCCTGGGTGGGCTATTTATACATTAATATAATAATAAATATTATTATATTATCTGACACTTGGCACTTGGCACTTGGACACTTAATTAATTTATTCGGACAAGACATATTTAAACCAAGAATCATGTCTGTAAGGATTTCTAACTATTTATTCTAAACAAACATATTATTTATAACAAATGTGTCTGTACAGACAAGTACCTTCAGACAAAGTTATATCTATTTAAACAGACATGTAGTAGTCTATATATATGTATCTATGTTTAGCAAGAAAATGTGACTGAAACTTTTCAATCTTTATTTTTTCCCATAGTTAAATTCTTCCTGATTTCTTTTATAAAGACTTGCTGCAGAAAATATTTATTGAAGTTTTGTTTATTTTGTAATACACTACTCAGTGTTTAGTGGACTGTTTTCGACAGTGCAATACGCAATCATTCATTGGGCTTCGTTATATCCTCAAGGTTTTATACGCCAAAAACCCTTTTGCACACCAGCAGTGGGGGCGCATAAAACCTTAAAGATAGTGTCATAGATACATGCCTTAAAGCCATTTTATTTATGTTCATAGTTTTACGCAGTTTACATCGACAAGCCGGTTTATTTGTGTTTGTGCAATTACACACAGTCCACAGTTTGTGTATTGCTGGTTTCAACATGTTGTCACAATCAATACTAATAAAAAACCAATCAACCAAGAATAAAAAGATCACCAAACCCTTTGCTTCTTTACATAAATTGTAAAATAAATCTGATGATGGAACCTTTTCTGGGGAACAAATGGGTTTCTTTGAATATTCTTAAGGTGATGAGGTATATCTTGTAATTCCACTAACATGATGGAGAATTCTTCAACAAATATTTTTGATATTTAAATTTTAATTGAAAATAAATAAATTAGAAGTTAAAGATTAAAAATCTAGATCTCTTTTACATTTACATAAGATGTAAAATAAATATGACAATGGAGTCTCTTTAAGGGAGCAAATAGATTCTCTCGAATACTTTTGAGTTAAAGAAATCTTTATCGAAATTCTACCCGTAAGAAGAAAAATTTCTTGAAAGAATTTCCAATATTTAAAAATTTTGATTATGAAATAAATTAAAAGTATAAGAAGAATCCAAACACTTTTCATTTTTGCATAAAATATTAAAATGAATCTAACAATAGAGTCATTCTAAGGAAGTAAATAACTTTTTTTTTTTTGGTATACTTTTGAAGTACGGGGATTTTTCTTGAAATTCTACCAATATGATGGAGAATTCATTAGAAAACATTTTCAATATTATCAAACTAATAAATTAAGACCTTTCAAATTATAGGACTTTAGTGCAATATTAAACTAATTAGGTATTGTATTTATGATAGCCATTGTGAGAGTGTCAATCCTGCTCCGAAGCTCTTGAATCTAGTTATGAACATAAACCAAAATCTATTCCTTTTAAAACACTTTAGTCAAGCTTTAGATAACTTAAAAAAGAATAGATTAATATATATGATCTAATTACACCTTAAAAAAATTAAACAATTCTCACTTTTTTGCATCCAGTGGTCGAATTCGCATTTAATACGTTATGATACAAGGTTTTTGCGTCTAGCGGTCTAATACGTAGAATGAACTTTTCATTCACTACATTGAAGTGGATTAATTGATCATAAACTTTCACGATGCTTGATGATTTATTTGTTATACTTAGATATCAGAGCAAATTCCTGGCTTTTTACGAGTCAATTGATCTAGTTCGTGCCATAACAGGGTGACAGGAGCAACCCGCTGCATTAGATTTGCACCATTTGTCGGTTCTCTACAGCTATTCTTTCCTTTTTCCCGTGTTCACATCTTTTGGTGATTAAACACCTATAAATTCATAGTGCAAGATTTCATGGTATTTTAAGATTCTTGTTTATAGCACAAATGGATAACAAGACTGAAATGGAAAGTCCGTCATCTCCAAATGTATTAACACTACCATTAAATAGACTCAAAGGTTTTTTTTCTACTACACTTTTAAGTAAAAGAAATTTCACAAGAAGCCTCCCTTCCACAAACAATATTCAGTCTAAAGCACTCCCATCTTCTTCCTAGCTGATCGGTCCTTTAATTCAATCTCTGTATCCCCCAAAAAAAAAATTCAATACCGGACAAAAATCAAGGCAATTTTTATGTTTTTACAATTGCAATACAGTTTGTCTAATTAATTTCATCCTTCTTTCGTAAATTTAGAATCCTACACGAAAATAAGACAAGTTGTAATCAAGTTATATCTGAATATGGTCAACATTTTAAATTTTCCTAGATGCCAAAATACAGTACTCCATCTTAACTATAATTACACCGTTTTTCCCAAACAAAAAGAAAAACAAAACAAAACAAAAAAAAATTGTTGACAATTCTAGAAAAATAATACTACCAGGCAACAACATGCATAAATTAATCTAAAAATGTAAGGACTTTTTGAAGAGAGAGAGACAGACAGACCCGAGGAGATTAAACATCCTTGACAACAAGATCACCATTGACAAGCTCTCTGTAGGCAGCAACAGGCCAAATAAAGCCTCTAAAGAGAAAACTGGTAGCTAGGGGCACATCGATGATGATTTCTTTCATGGCTGGCTTTTTTTCATCGCTTATAGCAATCAGGTAGCTCCTTCCAACCCACCCGATCCATCCAGCGATATACAAGAATAACAGTCCTGGGGTAATGAACTCACCCCAGTGCCTCTGGTCACCGCTCACTATCAAATGAGGCAACCCATCAGAGCCACAGAGCAGTCCGTATTTCCCATAATTGTCGAACCGTCTCTTGGTTTTCTCGATGGTTGCTTTGATAGCGAGAGCTGGTGCACTGTCAGGGGCGTAAAGCTTCAACGACGATTCCAGCTTCTTTATCTGCTGCTTCTCACGTTTGGCGAATTGCTTGGACTCTTTGCAAGGTGTGAGCCCTGAAATGTCAGCTACAGCAGGTTGTGGAGCTGAAAGTAGAATGGAAGAAAGAGCAAGAGCAGCTGAGAAGGCTTGGAGGGGTGAAGCTGATGGTGATGAACTCTTAGTATTGTCTGAGGATGAAGTGCTGGAGCAGACCACCAATGACCTTGAAACTTTGGGGGTTAATTGAGAGTTTAGCTTTGGCTTCAAAAGCGATTTGTAGAGATTAGTGGGAATTGTAAGAGACATTTTGGGGTTCCTCTGTTTTGTTTGTTGATGAAGGGAAGAAATCAGTAAAATCAGGGAGGATTTGATTTGAGAGGAAAGGAAAGGGAGAGAGGGCTTGGAGGGGTGAAGCTGATGGTGATGAACTCTTAGTATTGTCTGAGGATGAAGTGCTGGAGCAGACCACCAATGACCTTGAAACTTTGGGGGTTAATTGAGAGTTTAGCTTTGGCTTCAAAAGCGATTTGTAGAGATTAGTGGGAATTGTAAGAGACATTTTGGGGTTCCTCTGTTTTGTTTGTTGATGAAGGGAAGAAATCAGTAAAATCAGGGAGGATTTGATTTGAGAGGAAAGGAAAGGGAGAGAGGGAGGGATGGGTTTTAGATTCTGAAGAGGGAGTGAGAAGTGGTGGGCGGAAGGATAAGATACAGGGCCGGGACACAAGAAAGCTGAGTTGGATAGTTGTCATTGGGCTAGAACTGTTTGGTTGTGAGTTTCAGATTCTCTCCATAGCTATATCTTTACAGTATGTTGGATACAGTGGTGCATTGTCATCGTCAGTTCGCGTGCTCCACGTGAGTCACAGCTACTGGCTAGACTACTGTTGAAGATCTCTGCACGTGTGACTAGCTATCACCCTGAACAATCTTATTTAATTGAATAATAAGAATATTATTAATAAGAAGCTGTGATTAACAAGAAGGAAACCGGGTGCAAATTAATAGTTGAGAGAGATAAAACTAGTTCAAAAGTCCATGCCTGAAAATGCAGCGGCCGAACTAATTCATGAACTTGTCCACGACATAGGCATGAACGAGTATACATTACATGACATCTGTTTCAGATTAATTCAGATTAACAAAACCAGTTAATGACCACACAGATCAGATAGCAGCGGAATTATTCAAGGGAATCAAAGCAAATGAAAATTTTGGAAATTGTCTAGGCTGAGTATCTTTCCGTCTTGGATGCATGAACTGAATAAATTAACTGCCTCTTTAATTTCTCTTGATGCCCCTGCCATTCTGGCTACTGAAGTAGTATCCTCGTTTAGAACATTCTGTTACAACCAGGATATGCGGCCATACTAGGCAATGAAAATCAAACAAATTTTAAAGTACAATTCAGCCGATGTTTCAGTTTCCAGAGATAATTCTCTGACTAATTTTATGGGAGATGAACATCAGACAGCTGCATCCACATCATATGCATGAATGCACTCCCACTTGGATAGACTACCATATTACTGCCTCACAAATGATTCTCGTGTGCATGCCTTCTATGCTCTTTATCTGCATAACTACTTCGACCCATTGTTTGCCCATCTTCAATGCTGTCATGGTTGTAGCTTGATATGTACTCGTGATGCTTCTTCCCTTCCTGCTGCCTGTCAGCTGGACTTCCACCTTTTCTCTTTCGGCCATACACCATCTGAGAACCATCATCCAGCATTTCTCCTTCTTCAGCAGTCTCTGTTTCAATCCCCCTAGATGGCTGCCCCTTTGCAACAAAGTTGTTTCCTTTTCTCATTTCTGCATGATCCTTAGCATGATCAACGTTCTCATTCCTAGACCAGCTCTGTCGATGTTCTCGCTTGGTTTTCCCATCTTCCACAGCCAATTCAACCCCATCCTCTAGCTCCCTCTCAATAAGATCATCTTCATCCATGACATCCGTCTTCTTCGTTGTTTCCCCACGAGACTTCCTCCTTTTCTCAAGTGCGGCCTTCAGCTTATCCTTGTCAATTTTAATAGCTTCTTTGGGGGACTGGCCAACTGGTCCTCCCCTAATGTCCAAGTTTTGCCCAACCACACCGCTAGTCTTCCGTGATGCTCCATTATCTCCCCACTCATCCGTTTCAGCAATTTCATTTCCTCCACCAGTTCTTTCTGGGTCTTCCCCACCAGTGCGCTCCATTCCAGAACTAGATTTGTTCGAAACTTCCCTCATGTTCTTCTGGGGCAATTGCTCAGGACGTAGATTATACTTGGTTTCTATATCCATCTTAAGATCAGTAACAACACTGCCCATCTCCCCACTCCCATTATCATTACTTTGACTTTGACCAGTTCTAGATGGCATCCCATGATTGTCTGCAGATGAGTAGTCGGCTGTTGACCGTGATGATATTTGTTTTTCCTCACTTCCAGAAGGATGTTTAGCAGGGGCTCGATGAGATGCACCACCAGCAGCACTTCCTTCTACTTCACTACCCTGAGATGGGGGTACTCTATTTTGCTCATAAAGTTCCAGCATTTGATTGCTAACCTCTGCAAGATAACCACAGTTACTTAGTAGAAAATCCACCTAAAGCTACATGAAAAAAAGGACAAAAAGGGATAGCTAAGCAATTAAAGCAGCATCAGAACCATTTCACAGAACACGGCAGTACGCAGACTGCCTACCAAATCCAAAAAGAATTACATGAAACAGGTAGCTATAATCATGTATTGGTTGGGTCTATTTTAAGAGAAGCATCATCTGACAAATGCTTAAAGGAAGCAACCAAAAGCAACACCAGTTACATTGGGGCCATCTAATAACCGTCTGATTTTATTCACAAATCTTTTTACAAAGTTATGAAGAGGACACCAACCCTCTAATTGGCGTGGGGTGACATCAAATTCTTGCCACCAGACCTTCTCACCATCCGATGGAAGCTTCACTTTGAGGAACTTGGCAGCAAGGAAAATGGCACCTGCCGCAATATGATGGGGCTTAAATTGCAGGCAGAGCGATGTCCTCAGCCTGCAAGCCGCTTTGCAGTGTGTCAAAAGAGAACGGAAGGAAGAGATCATTTTAAACACTTGAAGAAACACCACTTAAACATACCCATCATTAACAAAATTCCATGCAACTTGAGCAAGAGCATTCTGTGCAACCTTGAATTTTTTTATAGCCTCAACAAGAGGTTTATAGGGGTGATGAACATTAAGGTCAAAACCCAAAGTGGCAAGTACAACCCTCTCTCCAAGCAAAATTAGCTCCTTTTGTTGCTCATACACTTCCTGCAAGATACAGTTAAGCTAGTGAGTAACTCTAACAACTACAATCATGCAAACAAATTTTTAACCCAAAAAAAAAAAAAAACACTTGGATAGTAAGAAATGTTTATTTTAACAACAGTCAAAAGAAAAGTGAGGTAGCAGGGAGATATTTTACCAAAGAAACAGCCATTGGAGGACAAGAGTAGATTCTGAGCAAGAATTTTGAATTCAAAGACACCACTATTCTGGCAAATTATATGTCTCTGACAGGTATTTTACGCACATTGGCAATTTATCACACAATAATAGAGTGGACAAATTTACAAATAATAAACCTCTAAAAGGTGAAGTATTCAATACTCATATAGTCATACTGAACGTGCATTGGAAATTTCAGCTCACTGGGCTTTATAAGAAAATATAACTAGTGCAGTGAGTTTTATATACTGAAGGAATAAGAAAATGAGTGACAACAATAACTAAATAAACATGAGAGCAAACGAAATGAGAAGGATTATACAAATGGAATGGCAAATGCAAGCAGGTTAGAGAACAATATCAAAAGTCAGGAAGCAAGAGACACAATATGAAGGACAAGTGGCAACTCAAGCATCAGAATGAAAAATGCAAATAAACTGGAGAAAGCACTATTAATTTAAACAACACCTTCTGTTTGATCCTCTGGGCTGCAGCAGGATCTTTTTTGTGTATTATCTCATAGGAAACAAGAATAACATCCTTTAATGGACGAGGTGTCTCTTCAACCTTCCCAGCAAGGAACATACACACAGTAGCAATGGTCTGTCAAGCAAGATACGATGTTAAGCACATTAGCATAAAAATGTTCCGACTCAATGTTCTTTAAACAAAATTTTCCATCAGAAATCCAAGCTAACAAAAAGAATCATGTTTTTCACACTTTTTACCCCTCGACCATTCTATTATGCACATGAACACTATGTCATCAAAAAGAAATGTAATGAGTAAAAATTCATAATGAAATGGAATCAAAATACAAAGACTGCTTATCTTTCTATAAGGAAATATATAAAGCATACAGATTTAGCTTATATAAAGAAATTTTAACAAGATTCACCCGACAATGAGAATAATAACTCACCCTTCTATCATTCTTCGCGTGTGATTGTCGAATAAAGAACCGGTGACAAAAAATTATTGCTGTGGCTATGGTCACCTGGGGCCTGTATCAGGCAATAAATTTGGTCAAATTCATTCAATCTGAGCGAACAAATATTGACGTGCTTATGAATACACAATGTCTGCAGTGCATATTTGTGTGATCAGAAAAAAGAAAGTCAAAACTTCACACACAAGATAAGATGATGATGATGATGATGATGATGATAATTAAATAGTATGCTTTCAGGGTTTGATAAAATGTTGATAGATCAGACTAGTCACATACGAAAAGCCATGCTGGAGTAACACCTATTGTTTGTTGATGTAGAACACTTGTAGCAAAAATATAATGCCAAAAACCAGGGAAACAATGACAGATATTCATGCAAACAAAACACAGATGCGCTCACACTTTTCTGTGCAGCAGTTTTTGCTAGAGTAAAGCACATGAGTAACAAACTAAGGCAAATAATCAGAGGCCAGGACACACACACACATGCAGGAGCAACGATGCAAACACAAGACCAGTTCCTGCAACAGTGTTTGCAAACAACTATCTGTCAAGATTCTTTCACCATAGCGCCATAGAGATCCAAGGATAGCTTACCAAACCACCGATGTGGCAAAATTGATCAGTAGTAGCAGCCATGTGAACTATTGACAGGAAAATGACAGATATATTTTTAAAAGCATAATGGTCACAATTAGACCATTTCTCTGTTATAAAATTATGATTAAGTTATTTCAAGTTCTACTTTCCAAGCAGATATCATTACTGAAAATATTATGGAGCTGCAATAAATAGTATTTCAATGTTTGAACATTGAGATATAACAATGTTAAATACACAAATTCAAGAAATTTCTACCTAAAATAAACATTAGAAGTTACTTCGAATTTTCAAACTATAAACTTTAAGTAGAGAAATTGAATATGTAAATTGATCACAGAGGGCCCAATATTTTAAAAACCATCCATCAAAACCTTGCCAAAAGGCATCCTATCAAAATCAGGAAATGTTGCTTAAAATGACTGGTAGTAGCTTAAAAATCTGCCACGAAAATGTAAGATATTTTAAAGGCATAATACTAACATTTAGACCATTTCTTTCTGTAAAATTATGATTAGTGATTTCAAGTTCTGCATTTCCATGCAGATACCAACACTGAAATAATTAGGAAGTAGCAATAAATAATTCTTGATGCCTTAAGTTTTAGCTATAACCATGTTAAATACACTAATTTAAGAACCTTCTACCAAAAATAAACATCAAATGTTACTTCTATTTTTCATGCTATAAACTTTATGGAGGAATTGAATGGATAAATTGATCACAGATGGGGTACACATGCATGCGCATACACACAAACCATGCACAAATTACATTCAACTTTCTATTTCCATTGTATTAATGATGATGCTTCGGATCAGAATGGCTACTAATGAAACCCAATATTCAAGTTCAACAGGACAAATCAGCACATTTGGTGCATCCAACCAGAAAAATACTGCAGCCAAATGTAAACCACAAACTTACACTTTCAGCCTCATGCCCAAATCCTGCAAAAATGTACAGTATGACTTGCGTAAGTAGGTCTCTTTCTTCAAGTCAATACCATCCCTTCTTGATGGGGAATTTTCTTCTATTTCTTTTCTTGAAAAATACCAACGACCTACTTCCTCTTGCTTCTCTTGAGAATTTCTAGGAGGCCCGCTATCAGAGGTTGAATGATGTGAGGAATCCCCAGGTAACATCCCCGCTATATATGCATAAATCTCCCAACAGTATGATACAAAAGAAAAGAGACAACCTCCTATTTAAGGAGCAAGACTTTATTTCTTCATATCACCTTGGCATTACTCTGAACAAAGATATAAAAACAATGTGAGAGAATGTTTACATGCAAAACTAATTACAGTTTAATGACCAACAAAAGAAAACATTCAACAATGGCTTCTTCCAGTTAAATGACCATTTATATATCATGCTCAACCACAGAACTTGTCAACAAAATAGTAACATAAAAAAAACAGCAACCAATCTGCAAAGACATAAAAAACTAGAATTGATGCAGGAGCATTGACAATTAACAGTTCTATTTCACTTTAAATTCTGTTGAAATAAAGAAATCCATTTAGATCTATGTTTAGGATCCTAGTTTAATTAGATTATTGTTTAGGA
>JBBYHO010386735.1:4149-15928 GCA_038382025.1 Adansonia gregorii
ACTTTTATATTATATTTATAAAATTTATTTTTATTATACTATAATAATATTTATTTTTAAAATTTTTAATAAATAACATAATTAAATTTAACGATAATATATAAATTTCATGCACTACTTACCCTTAGAATGTAGGCTACTTCTTAGTGCCTCTTAGACCTACTTTTTTTTCAACTTATCTCTCTCTTAAAAAGTAAAAGCAGGGTTAGATAAATCTTTATTGAGTTTTTTAAAATTTATAATTTTTTATTTAAAAATAAAAAATAAAAAATTAAGATAAAAAAGTTAAAGAAAATTTTTTTATTTTATTTTAAAATATAATTATTTTTAAAAAATTATATTTTTTTAAAACTTTTTCAACATAGAAGAAAAATATTTTTTCTCAATTTAGAGAGAGAAATAAAGTAATTTTTTAAAAAATAAAATTTTCATCTTTTATATTTTCTTGCTTGTTTCTATATAACAAAGTGGCTTTAAAAGTTAAATCATCGTATAATTTTTTTCTTTTTTCTTTTAAGTTTTTATTTTTAATAAAAGTTTCACTTCAACTTATAAATAAATAAAAAAAACCTTTAAATAATACTATTTTTCTGATAATTCAATATTACTTTTTTTATTTTTTGAAATTGAATAGGAAAGAGAAGTGCATAAAACATAAACACCACCAGTGAGAACTGAGCAGACCAATAACCCCGTGGAGAAAATGCAGACTGCTATTTAATAAAATCAACAACCTCCACTATAATTGCATCATTAATATTAATATTAATATTAATACTGCTTTTTCTAAATTTAGAGACATGTGATTTTGTAAATTAATTTTCTAATAGCATTTGTTAAGATTAGTTAATTAAATTAATATTTATAATAAATATAAAATTTATTAAATATAGTAAATAAGTAATAATTACATGACAATATTCAATGCATTAAGTAGTAATCAATTCTTTATATGTATCATCAAAATATTCATTTCCCAATATACTAGAACTAGTCTTCTTTAACAAATAAATAAATAAATAAAAAGTATATTCTCTTCAAAGCTAAGCTTTCCATATACACATGTAAGATCAGTTGAGGTACTGGCCTGCAAGGATTCAAGCACAAAAAATGCTCTCACAAGAAAGTGAAAAGAAATGAAAATTTAACAAGAAAAGACAGAAAAAAAAGATATGAGAGGTTGGAAAGGAGGAAATGAAGCTTTGGGTACTACTACTGTTTCTCTGATCCTGCTAACTTATCTGTTGTGTAAAGGATTTGGACCTGTATACACTTTCCTTTCTTCAGCTCCAAAACTATTGTCATCACCATTTAATCCTTGAGATTTAAACTTAGGACTTAGCCCAGAGCCGGCAGCTTCGAATCTGTTAAGTTTATCGTGCTGCACACCTGCATAACATGGAGTCTCGGACTGTAGCAGCAGCAGCAGCAGCAGGAAGAGGAAAGAGAAGCAGGCTAGCCCTCTTGTGCGGCTCGTCTGGTTCTTTCTCAGAACCCAACTCATGGCATGAAAAGCCAGTTTCAGCTGGAAAGGAAGACCCACCCCACACCACAGAAACTAATGAAAATGGAAGGCTGCTTGTTTCTATGGAGAATACCTTTTTGGTTGTGTTGGTTAGTAGAAGCCTTGGGGTTTGAAGAGGAGGCAAGTCAATATGGGTTGAGAGTCAAAATGCATAGGACTTGCTGCCTGGTTTCTACCACTATTAAAACACACAAATTTAGACATACGGGGGAGAAAGATTTTAATATTTGCTAAAGATTTCAGAGCCGAAGCCAGCCTTTTTTTTTTGGGGCGGGGGTTGTGGGAAGGGTTGGGAAAGCTCTGCATAGAAAAAGAGAAAGAGGGAAGGGAAAAAGTGGTTGATCTCTTCATAACATGATGAAAGCTCCACCCAGTCAGTGAGTTTTTTAATTTTATTTTATTATCAATTTTGAGTGAGTTGATAATAGCAATTTTTATTGGCCTTTTTCTTTGTGTTTTGCTAATGAAAAATTTCCGAGTCCCACTAGCATATGACAATGTCCTTTATGTTCTTTAACATTTATTAATTATAGAAGTCGAGATCCTTTCTCCATCGGCAAATCCCAATGGTAATTTGGGAAAAACCTATTACTTTCACAAAGTGTATGAATCTCCATTAAATTATAAATTAATATATGTAAAGTTAAAAGCGTCTTTAAAAATAACTCCTTTGAATTCTCTCCCTTTTCCTTTTCACGTTTCAGGAAACGAGTTTATGACAATTATCTTTAGGTCATGAAGTGGTTTAATCTAAAACATTAAATTTGGATATGCAACTCAAACCTTTGCTGGTTCTTAAGTGTGGGAAAGAAATATATATATATATATATATATTTAAAAATATTTGTATCTTTTATATATATTTTATTTTGTGCAATTAATTAAATCCTTCAATAATATACTTTAATAAAATGAAATGTAAAGTGAAGGATAAACTTAGTGCTTAAACAATTTTTAATTATAAGTATACATATGTCTCTATAAACAAGTTAATAGATAGAAGGTTAGTTTAGTTGATAAAGGGAGAAACTCCCATTCATTGTCAACCAGGGTTGGTTCCATAGGAGGACTAGTTGTGGAAGAGTGCACCTTTAAGGAGCAGTTAAACTCAAGCAAAACTTGAAAATACCTTGACCATATCTTCGAGAAAAAAAAAAAGCTTCAAATATTCATCCTTCAAAAGTTATACTTAAAAAAAAATTTAAAGTTATGCATGAATATGATTTGCATGTATCGTATCATTTCTTATAAAAGAAGTATATTGCATAAAAATAAGTAGCTATATTAAATACATTATTTAATCTTCTTTTATTTTATTAAGTTATATTGTTTTTATCCAGTCATGCATTCCAAATTATAAAATAATAATATGAAATAAACATTTTTATAAAATATATAATTTATTGAATAAGCATAAAATAAAATCAATTTTGACATTTACAGTACAACTATAAAAAATTAATAGTTGATTTATAATTACTGCACTAATATTTGTAACCCCTGTAGATATTTAATACGTGCTATTAATATAGTTTTGAATTATAAATACAAAATATAGCTAAGTAAATTTTAAATTAATAATTTATTTAATAATAAAGTGTTACATACCTTTAATATTATAAAAACTTGATTTGTGTCAAATTAAAAAAATTAAAAAATATAAATAAATGAATTTTCAATTTGTATGAAATAATAAAAACTCGGTAATAAAAAAAATCTAAAGAAATATTATCATTAAAATAAATTAAAATATAAAAAATAACTAAATATTAAGTACGTGTATATATATATATATATATTGTTAATTAAAAGACAAACCGATTAAAGAGATTGGTTTAGCGTATTTTGAGCTCAGGCACTTCTCTGAACTTCAAAATAAACAAATCATGACTATAAAAAATTAAAAATGTACATACATTATTATTTATTGAAATAAATTCAAAATATTTCTTTAAAAATTTCTCACTGCCTATTGTATAAATTGGTTGAAGAACTTGGGCTTAACATATGAAAACATGGGCATATATCTTTGCTTGTAAGTCCAAACCAAATCGATTCTATTATTAAAGTTATTAACTGAATTTGATATCATGAGTTAAGTGACATTAATTTTTTTTATGAAAATATAACAAAATTAAGAAAATTAAATGAGAATAATTATATCTTTTAATATTTTATATAATATCTTCTATAAAAGAATAACTATTTACTTAATTTTTTCTAAAAAACTACTTACTTATAAAAAGCTACCCAATTTTTTTAAATACCACTTTAAAATTACATATTTTTATATTTAGTTTTGTTAAACACAATTTTTTTATTGTTTTTAAAATATATTTTCATTCACATAGTAGATGTGTGAAATTCTAGTTTATATATATATATATATGTGTGTGTGTGTGTGTGTGTGTATATATATATATATATATATATATATACTTACATGCCAAGCCCTTGAAACGAAAGTTTACATAATTGTATGAGATTCAACTATTCATCAACTATAATTTAATTATTATTTGATAAATTTAATCTCTTAAGTAAAAAAGTTATTTAAAGATTTATTCTTCAAAAAATTTTACCCCGATGAAAATAATTTAATTAAACTCTTTTAAATTGGTAATTTAGAAATTTAAGGAACAAATTTCTCCATTTTTGTTTATTTAAAATTAATAAAAATAAAAATAAAAATAACTTATTCAATAAAATAATTAGTAAAATAAAATGTAAAATTTATCATTGTGTTAAGAAAAAAAAATTAAATTACAAAAGTAGCACCATTTAAAAATATTAACAACTATAATAAAACAAAATCCGAATATAAAATCAAACATAAGTACCAAGTGAAAACATAAATCTAACCCCGGAAAATAAACTTTTCAAATCATCAAAATCAAACATTAAAAACAATACTACTAAGAACTAACATAATAAAAATAGGTAAACGAAAGAATGGTTTGGTAAAAATTGTTCGCAAATATAATGTTTCATAATTTCAAATGAAGCATTATGTAGTGGATAATAGTAAGTAGTATAAAATTTATCGGACAAAACTTTTTGAAAAATATAAATATTATAAATTACTTAGATAATAGTGCTATTATAAAACGAGTTCGATTAAAAGTTTTAAGTTTTTTTATTAGCATTTAAATTTAATTATTTATTTTACTTTAATATTATATTTATATAGTGTATGTAATGGTCTCTTTCTTGGAAGGAAATGATGATGTTTCTCCTTACTTTTTGTTTTAGGAGGAAAAATCAAAACATTAAAGTCATGGACACTTGATTATTTTTGCACCAAAAGAGAGAATTGATGCATTTTTTTCCTCATGTCATAGTTTTAAAGTATAAACAAGATTCCTTTCTTTTAATATCTCAAGATGGATTACGTAGTTTGGAAATAAGAAAAGGGATACAATTGTTAAAATTTAAATCTCATACTTATTTGATATCATCGCTTTAAGAGCACCTGCAATAGCTATATTAACTAACTGATTTAAACTTTGTGTTTTAAAGCATAGTCACTTTGCAAGCTTGTTAGTCTAACTAGTTTAGCTGACAACCGGATTTAAAAAAAGAAATAAATTAGCATGTGTTTTTTAACTTTGGACATTTAATTATTGATAGATCCAAGTACTATGATAACTAAATCTGTGAAGACCTTAAGAATTAACATAAAAGTTACATATTTTTCTTACAATTGCTCACTATTATATCACCAATAGTTTTTTTGGCTCATAATAATAAAGGAGAATGGAGAGGAGCCAAGGAGTAATGCCAAATGAGCGTAGTCCAATTATATTTTACCCTACATGGCCCTAATGTAGAATGTAGGTCATTTTAAAAAAATTTATCCCAAGCGAAACAAGTAGAAATCATAATAAGATCATATATATATGTTGAAGATTTTCACGTAGCTTGTTTAAATCTTTTATTGTGAAAGGCATGTTGAAGTTTGGTCTTTGTTGTCAAAAGTTAGGTTACATCAAATTTAAATGATTGATAAAAAAATTACACATATAAAAAGAGAGAGAAAAAGTGAGATGTCTTCAATTCAAAGTTTAGTTTAACTAATTCGTATAGTTATCTTTAAAGGGTGACATTTAACATATTTAAAGTTCGAATTATTTTCAAGTTGCAATCTCCTTTACATAGAAAAAGCATCTTGGGCCATGATCAATGGTAAGATTGATCTCAGAATATGGGTTTTATATATGGTTAAATATAATAATGGTGCTTGCACTATATCAGATTTTCCAATTTAGTAAAAAAAAGTCCAAATAGTATGATTTTGTTAAATTGAACCCGAATAACTAATGGGGTGAGTTCCCTCCATTATTGTTTCTATCCATTATTATTCGTTCATTCATTAATACCATTCATTTTGTTAGCTCAAAATAAGGATCAAACCAAAAGGGGCTGAATTGGTTCTTTTAAAAAATTTTAATCATAAATTAAACTTTTAAGAGAAATTAAAACAAAATGAAATTAAAAATAAGTTAAGAGTAAGAAAAGCAAACAATCGATATATAGAGGTTTTGTCCTTAAACTCGAAGCCTATGTCCTCTCATCTTAACACTTCTTACAAATATGATTTTCATAATCCACTAATGAAGAAGTTACCTTTGAGGTTAAGGCATAACCTTACAACTCTATCTTTTAAGGCTTAGATAGAACCTTTTAATCCCTTAAAAATTCTACCTAAATTCTTAAGTACTCTCATTTAATCTTCACACAGTCCACTTGTTCTTTTCATACTATTCAAGACCTCTAATAGGTAGTGTTTTTTGGAATTTAAGCATAAGAAAAGAAGAGATACCATTGGAAGTAATAATACAAATGTGTATAGAAACCATGAAAATATGAGCAAATGAAGAATTTAAGCTTGCTCGATGATTTCTTGATCAATCTTTGACATCTCTTATTTCTTGAAATATTGTGAAATGTTGTCAGATTTAACTATGCAAGTGAACGTATCATAAACAAGCAATATAGTGATAAATAAAGTATCGTTCTCATGAGGAATTGTACTAAATTTTTTTAGTCTTAAAATTAAAATAATTTAATCTTATTCAAACAAATAATTAGAAGGCCACTAATTAAAATTAAACTAAAGTTAACTAAATTAAATTTAACTAAATAGCAAAGAAATTTAAATGAACTTTACTTAATCAATGGTAAAAGCCTAGGATTACAATTTCCTTTAACACTTCATTTAATTTTTTTTACCCTTTTAAGTTGACTAATGATAGTAAGTTGTTAATCTAAAATTCTAATTTATTTATAAGTATCTTCCATTGATCTTATAAAAATATCTCTTTTAACAAATTGAGTATATTCCTATACAAACTGAATTAAAAGAAACTCGTTAAGCTTAGACTCTAATTTGGTTACATATGGCATGCTTCTATATTCCTATCAACATATAGATTAATTCATCCTAATAAATAAATATGAAACATATGTTATTCAATCTAGTTTTAAACAAAAAATTCCTTTTTTCAAGTTCAGTAAGATTACCAAATTCATCTAATTAGTGGACAATCAACTAGAAGCATTGCAGACAATATTGAACAAATAACTCAAATATCATTAAATCAAGAAAAGAGGATAGAATAATTCAAACTATGTATTAAGTTCCATTGCAATCCTAGAAAAATAAATGTAACTCATAATAAATAAAACATAAAACACTGAAACTTTACCATGATAGAAATTACGATAAAAATAAAAAGATTAAGGGAAAGAGAAAACTAAGAGTTATTAAGTCTTAGTCTTCAACTTCTTCAGTCTTTCTCCCATTGCAAAATTTTAATGGCTTTTCTCATTTTTAAAAAAAATAATAGCTATAAAGTATTTGGGGATGATTCAAAGCCTAATCCTAAGAATCTTATTTATAGGCAAAACCCTAAAGTGAAGAAACTTGATAAGCAAGTAGCTTGAGCATGTATTTTTTAAACTACCAAATTGGAACTACCTTACTTAGTTGAGTCCACTTTCCTTTTTCATTAAGTTGTTGCACTTTTGAAAACTCTTGTAGGTTTTAACATACAATGAAATATAAAAGTATTTAAATAACTAAGTAATTAAAATATAAATAAAATCAATACTACTAAACTACAAGCTACTAAAACACACTAAATTAAAAACTACTAAAAACAAATAAAATCTAAATAAAAATATCTAAGCCTAAGCTAAGTTAATGCACATAATAAGACTAAATAACTTTATTTTATAGCGTTATCATACCCTTAAACTTAAGATTTTGCTTCTCCTCAAGCAAAACAAAATAAAACAAAACAAACCAAAGAAACAAAAACCTAACAAATGACATAAAAAAAAAATAAAAACATTGCTTAACATAAATGTACTTAAATGATGATTACCTTAATTTTTCTTAAAAGTCATCTCAGTATCTCAAATCCAGAAACATATAAACAAAATTCAAAGTCATGCTTCGATTCAATCATAAACCTCAATGCCTCGAGTGGATTTTCAACATGTGTATAAATAATCTCTTTACAAATCATTGCATGCAAATTGAATAAATTTATGCCAATGCAAACTATGAATTAATACTAGCGTCTCATATGTTTGCTTTTTATTTGTCTCCACTAATATAGACCAATACCTTATCAAAGATTACATAGAACTTTATTAAGCTTGTAATGCACAGCTAGGATAAAAGATATATTTCGGTTAATTCATCCATAAACACTTTTTATTGTTCAAGATTTTTTATCGAGCCTATCACAACAAGTTTGGAACAAATACCCTTTTTTCATGACATTTGCTTTTCCATGCCATTTGCTTTTTCATGCCATTTTATTCATTTACATGCTTTTATGTGGTTTTTTTCTCAATTCTTTCTTCTTTTTTTTGGTGTTCTTCTTTTTTTTTCCATTTTTTCTTTCATGCTTCATCAATACAACACAATTAAACATGGCTTATAATATTTTCTGAAATAATTTCACGCTCACGCCTATGTAGTAAAGGTTGATCATGGTTTTTCTTGTTTGGATAGGCTAAAAATGTATATGGCAATCAAAAGAAGATATATATATATATATATATAATGCTCAAATAGGGTAATTGAGGATATATATATATATATATAAAGGTAGGCCTAAAAAGGCTTAAACGATCCAAAGATGGCCTAAATAATCTCCTTAACTTAAAGTTGTCTAGGATTTCACCTCAAGAGAGAATCATTCAAATTCTAGGCCTTTAGAAATAATTACAACTTACACCAACTTAAATAGTCTTCAAATTCGAAACACAAATCACTGCAAGAGATCATGTGCTTAATATTATTTGAAAATCATGTTCTAAAAATGAAAAAAAAAGAATCTAATTATAAATTAAATCATGCTTATATTTTCCCAAGAATCAAGATAAATCAATAACTAAGTTCTTACCATTGGATAAGGATCTCATCATATTAAGCACAAAACATTTCAATCTAGATAATGACCTATGTAAAATAGAAGCATAAAAATTTGAATGTACTTAAAAAATAAAAATGCAAGAAAACTAAATGCTAATTACCCCCAACTCTACTTATCTTAAAACATCCCTAAACTTAAATAAAGCAGTATCCCCAATGCACAAAACAAATAAGAGTTATGATAAAAAATACTCCCCATTCATTGAAAGAGGTGACAGAAGAGAGTGACTGAGCATTGTCATTTTCTTTCTTGTTCTCATCCTTGTCAAATTGCTCAATGTTGCGTAGTTATGGTGGAAGAGGCATTTAAAGGGTATTTGTCATGTTTAAGCCTAGTTGATATATAAAGAAGTGAAACATTTGCTTCATTGCTTGATTACATTCCTTTTGATAAGCTATTTGTACTTCAAGAGCTAAACGTTGATTGACTGTTAGTCCTACCCAATGTTGCCTCGGTTATGGTGGATCAGATAAAGAACAAGAGCCAACAATATGTCGCAATATGACCAGGATAGGATCCTTACCAACACGACTTAAAATGATAGGTGTACCTTTTGTTTCTATATATATATATATATATCTATATATCATTATTTTTTATATTTTAGGGGCCATGTCATTATTATTTTATTATTTTTTATTTTTCATGTCCGGTGACTGAGTTGTCGAGATGAATCGATCATTTGATTTAACTCTAATAGTCATTACAAAATGACCATTTATTTTGTAGTCACCACCAATCTATTTTAGCTAAATGAGATTGGTCACTGGCCAAAGTTCACATTTTGAGGGTTATGAAACCCTTTGAAAGAAACCCTAAGGTTTGTGCTCATACCAAAGATCGCTTGAAAGGGTCTAGTGGTTGGTAACAATCACAAGTTGGGATTGACTCTCTCATAATGCCTGGCAATCGATAACTTATTAACCCCGTGTTAATGTAAATTTTGATTTTTATTCAATTTCAATATTTGACATTCAATTATAATTCCCCTATTTAAATATAAAATTTTATGAAACAAATTTATTATTCCAGATAAGAAAATTGGGTTTTTAATATTTTTGAAAATCAAAATATCTTTTGCACCCTTCTAGAGAACCAAAAGAATACGAAAGCTTTTATCATTCTCTGTCGTGCCTCACTGAAGAGTTGGTGGAATATGAAAGGTTTTAAAAATCAAAATTTTTTTGAACCCCATTAAAGGGTGGAATACAAAAGGTTTTATCTTTCCAAAATTTATGGAAAATCTTGATTTTCATATTTTAAAAGATATCTCATTATTAAAGTAATGCCTAGGATCCCTCCATATTCTAGGAAAAATTCACATGCTATTTTAACATCAGAGACATTGCTTTAATTTACAAAAATTTCAATTTTATTAATAAATATTGATAATAAAAATTCACCCTAAGACTAAGTTTAGACAAATGTAATAAACTTGACTCTAAAGACCTGAATGTGGTCGATATGACCAACATGTCCTCTAAAGTACACATTCAACCTAAAAGTATCCCAACACCCTTAAAGACTTTAGTTTAAAATAAATTAATAAAATATCCCTTAGGATTACCTTCAACGTATATGTATCTCGGTAACCTTAAAGGATTCTATAACTATGTAAACAAATATACCTATTCCTAGCGTACACCTTCGGCATATAAGTATCCTGATGATCAGATAGGACTTATTTCTAATATAAATTATTCAAATGTCCCTAAAGTATATCTTTGACATAGAAATATCTTGGTAAGCCTAAATGACACCACAACTCTATACAAAGATGAACCTATCTCCATTATGCATTTTCGACATGCATGAATCTTAGTGACCATAAAGGACTCGGTTCTAAAGAAAAATTACTAAAATATCCTTAAGGTGTACCTTCAACTTATAAGTATATTGGTAACCTAAAGGGCTAGATGACATTATAAACAAATGAATCTACTCATACTATACACCTTCAATATATAAATATTTCTTTGATCACATAGGACTTAATTCTAAAAATTACTAAAATACCCTTACAATATACCTTCAACCTATAAGTATCCTAGTGATCTAAAAGGCTCGAAAATGATGTGACATGATAATTATATCCTCCATAGGTAACTTAGACATCAAAAGTAACCTAAAATGCAAAAAGTTTTAATAGGTTTCTAAACTTTCAAAATTGCATTTCATGCCCTAATGAAAAATTAGAAAATATGAAATGTTTTAATAACTTCTAAACCCCTACGGAAGACCATAGGAATGTTAGAAATATTTTTAAAATATAAAAAAAAGTCACATTAACTCTAAAAAGTAAAATTTTTTTCTAAATGGTCCCTACAATTTTTTAACTTTGCAATTTAGTCCCTATACAAAATAAAATCATAATTAAACATAAAATTCATCACAAAATTTATCACACCAAAAATCATATAATAAATTTGGCCAAGTACCTATGGCCTTAGAACAAAAATTTTGCAATTTTGCAAATAAGCTTTGAACTTTCTAAAATTACAAAAGAACCACAAGAGGATGGAAAATGCATAAAAAATATCAAAATAAACATGAAAACACTTTCAGAAGTATACACGAGCAATCGGCTAAGCATGGATGGCCTTGAAACAAAAATTTTTATTTTTACAATTTAGTCCCTACATAATAAAAAAATCATAAATTAACACAAAACATATCATGAAAAATAAAAAAAAACCACACCAAAAATCATAAAAATGATTTGGCCAAATACTTATGGCCAAAAAACAATTTTTTCACATTTTACAAATTAGTCCATGAACTTTCTAAAATTATGACATCGCCT
>JBBYHO010386735.1:16028-27090 GCA_038382025.1 Adansonia gregorii
AATACTTATGGCCAAAAAACAATTTTTTCACATTTTACAAATTAGTCCATGAACTTTCTAAAATTATGACATCGCCTTAAAATGGTATAAAATGCATGAAACATATCTAAATATGTTAAATAAAGCATAAAAACACTTATGAGGTTCTTTACAAGGTACGACCAAGCTTGGATAGCAACAGAAAAGGTTTTGCAATTTTTGCTTTCTAGGCCTTAAAATTTCCAAGCTAAATAAAATCAATACATCACAAAATTAGACTACACTTGATTCAGCCAGCTTGTTTTTTTAGCAAAAATATTTCTTTCATCATATTTTTTTCTTAAACATTAACATATATAACTGTGAGAACTTTTATCAAGCATGAATAAGCATAAACACATAAAAAATGATGAGCAAATCAATACAAATCAACATGTAAATATTAGGAAAAATTATATAGACATATTTACATGAAAATAACAATATACATATCAACAAACACAAATTATCTCAAAGAAAAATCAAACTATTTTTGATAAAAATTAATTAAAACAATAAAATTCTAAAACTTTAATCATAGCCATCATACTTGGCCGTTCAACATGAATCAAAATTCATGAGCATAAATATTCATTTGGATCATTAAAAAAGACGACTCAAATAAGAAATAAACAAAAATTAAGAATTTTGCAAGAAATTTACCTTAGAAAAGCTTGAAAATATAAGTATTTTGATGTTTTTTTCTTTATTTTTACTTCTTCCAACCTAAGGAACCCAAAATAAGAAAACCATCCCCTATTTTATGGGGATAGAGGTCGGCCAAGGCTTTCAAGAGAAAAACTTGCCAAATAGTTCCTAGAATAGGATTTTTCCTTTTTTCTTTTTTATTTAATATTTATTTCATTAATTATTATTTTTTATTTTTCTATTTTGATTTGATTTAAATTAATTACTTTTGTCTTTTAGTGGATTGTATCATCAATGACATCATCAATTCTAGAAATTTTTTGAAGATATTTATATAATATGCAAAATTATATCACAAAAATTAAGTCGAAAGATTCAGTTATAAAAATTAAAAATTATGTATTTGAAATAAAATTTCATATGATCAATTTAATTTAATCTAATAACAAAATCAATTTTAATGTTAAAAAAAATTAAAATTCTGAACTAGTAAAATTTTATGAGAAAAATCTTTACTAAAAAAATTATTTTATGGAAAAAAATTGCAAAACTCATAAAATAATTTGAATTTTCAAAAAACTGATTTAATAGGAATTTAACAATTATATTTGAAGAATTTTAAAAATTATAAATTTAGTAAAATCCTACTGAAAAAAATTTATGGAGCAGAAAACTCTGTATCTCAAAAACAAAAAAAATTCTAAAAAGTTATAAAATAAATTAAATTATGAAAAACTATGAATTTGATGAGAATATTTAAAGAATTTTGAAATTTATAAACTCGTAAAGATCCCCCGAGAAAATTTATAGAGTAAAAAACTATGTATCTTAAAAACAGAAGAATTCTCGAAAATAAAACAAAACCCATAAACTAACTTGAATTTTGAAAAACTAATTTATTATGAATTAAATAATAATATTTGCATAATTTTAAAACTATGAACTTAAAAAAAATTTTTCGAAGAAATTTATGGAGTAGAAAACTCCGTATCCTAGAAATAAAAAAATCTAAAAAATATGCTTAAACTTTACAAATATAGATTTTATCCAACACATTAATCATAATATTATTTTATAAAAATAATAAAGATGAAGACTGAAAATCAAGAATAATTTTTATCAAAAAAATTTCATGAGTGTAATACTCATGGTGCTGTGAAAAATTCAAATTTGAGTTCTAAAGTTGACAACTTGATACATTGTGGTAAAAAATAACAATATGAATTTTTCTTTGAATATTTATGATTTCTAAGGGTGCATATAGGCATAAATACCATGCTGGATTTGGTAAAAATACATGACAATCAATTTCCCAAATTTTACGAAAAATTCTTGAAAAATTCCTAAAAATGATAAATTTGATTATAATAATATCTGTAGAAAAAAATTCCAAAATTTTATAAGTATAAAGTTAAAAAGCTAATTTCTTACTTGACATTTATTTTTTTATCCGAGATTTGTTTTGTATGACCTTTGAAATGACACGAATTTTGTCACCTCTGCATGCGATCATTTAAGCACAATTAGATAGGCTTTGAAAATGTTCATTTCACCCTTAGGAAATCTACCACCACTGGGTAGCTGCTAACCCTTAGTTTTAAATATTTTAGACTATCAGGAAAAAGGGTCCGAACAAAATTATGGGTCTATAGTTGCCCCTCTTTAGCTGTTGCTGAGAATAAAAAATAAGGCAAAGATCAAATAGACATAGTTTTGTCAGGTTGTGTAAGCTTTTCTAAAATGTTTTTTTACTTATATATTTATACATCAACTGAAAAACTATGAAAACTCTGTCGATCTTTTTGCTTAAGCAGATGAAGTTAGCTTAAACCTTAGTTCACCTCTCTTACCATAAGATCAGGTGAATAAGGCTTCTTACTTTATTGGTTCCTAACCGAGTGAAGCTTATCAATAATAAATATACTTATTCCTTCTGTACACCTTTGGCATAGAAGCATCTCGATGCTCCCAAAGAATTTGCTTATAATAAAAATTTCATCAATCCTTCTACTTAATTGAATGAAGTTGGACATCATGCTTCATTGGTTACTAACCAAGTGAAGTTGACCAATAACAAATGAACCTATTGTTTCTATACACCTTTGGCATAGAAATATCCTGGTGATTATAAAGGCTTTGGTTATAACATAAACTTCGTCAATCCTTCTACTTAATCAGATGAAGTAGTACCTTATGCTTTATTGGTTAATAACTAAGTGAATAACCAATAGTAAATGAATCTATTCCCTCTGTACACCTTTAAATAGAAGTATCTGTTGATCATAAATGATTCGGTTTACTGATTCTGCTGCTTAATCAAATAAAGTTGGACATCATGCTTTATAGGTTCCTAACAAAGTGAAGCTGATCAATAACAAATAAACCTATTCCTTTTGTATACTTTTGGCATAGAAGCATCCTGGTGATTACAAAGGATTTGGTTAAACTTTGTCGATCCTTCTGCTTAATCGGACAAAGCTAGACATCATACTTCATTGGTTCCTAATTAAGTGAAACTAATCAATAACAAATAATTCTATTCTTTCTATAAACTTTTGGCATAAAAATATCTCGTGATCATAAAGGATTCAGTTTTAACATAAACTTTGATAATCCTTCTACTTAATTGGACAAAATTACCTTGAAGAGTTTTGAAAAATTTTATGGACACTTTCAATATCACCACTGAAGCTTTGAAAACATTTTCTAAATGAAAACAGTTAAATACTTTGAATATCATCATTGAAGCTTTGTCTTCGAATATACTTTGAATATCATCATTGAAGCTTTGTCTTCGAATATCACCATCACAGATTTTGAAAGTATTTTTTTAATGAAAACTTCTAAATGCTTTGAATATCAACATCAAAGCTTTAAAATATTTTTCTAAATAAAGATTTTTGTATGTTCGAATATCAACATCGAAGCTTTTTTTGAATTTCAAAAATCATTATCGAAGCATTTTGAAAGCCTTCTTCACCTATTTTACCATAGTATCGTGTGAAGAGGTGATAGATTTTTGAATACTTTAAATATCTCTATCGAAGCTTTTTCAAAGCCTTCTTCACCTACCTTACCATAAGATTGCATGAGAAAGTGATGGAATTCTGAATGCTTCGAATATCTCCATCGAAGCTTTTTCAAAGCCTTCTTCATTTATCTTACTATATGATCGTGTGAGAAAGTGATAAATTTTTGAGTGCTTTGAATATCTTTATCAAAGCTTTTTCAAAACCTTCTTCACCTACCTTACCATAGATCATGTTAGAAAGTGATAGATTTCTTTAGAGAATCATTTAGTCTTTCCTGACAAGTCATCAAATATCAAATATCAAATTAGTGTTTATTGATATATAATTTATGTAATTAAATAAATATTTGTTCAAGAAATATTCACAAACTTCTATTAGAATGATGAAAAGTATCATACTTCATCAAAATCCTAGACTTATGTAATGAGATCACCTTTTAATTTTGACTTGGGAAAAAGTTTACTTTATCAAAATCTATGAAAAATTTGAAATCATTTCAACCATGGATTTTCCAATATCAAGGGTTATGGATATGAAAAGTTTTCTTGTGATCTATGATCACCTTTCAAGATATCTTTAGATGTGATAAGCAAATGAATTTAGAGGCACAAATGACGTGGTATTGCTAAAATTTTTCTTAAAATTGATATAACATGGTTAAGTTTTACCTAGACCAAATTTAAGTGGATGTTCATCTCATTGGAGTTCCTTGAAAAGCAAATAATCAGATTATAACATCCTTTAAATCTTCAAATGCAATAGCCCAACAGCTTAACTAATGCTAGTAAACACTGAGTCTTGAAGGGTTGATTTAGAAGGCCTTTGGTGAACATAATTCCCAAGGTTGGGCATAAAAATTTTGAAAGGTTATTTAGAAAAGAATGAATGTTTGGTCATTTAACTTAACCTTTTGCTGATATCATGAAATATTCAAAGGTTAGGGGTGATTTCCAAATTAACATGAAGGGTTTTTTTTTCATCGGTAGCTATCTTATTGATTTAATATAGATTCTTAGGCTTTTCAGCTTGCACCATCATTTTATCCAAGACTCAAAAATCATTCAGAAAGATTAATTTACAAAGAGCTTCCTAGGAATGTTTGACAGCTCAGATATTTACATTTAATTAGAATAGACTTTATGGGTACATAATGTAGGCCACGGTTCAGGGTTTAGAAAAAATATAAATAGGCAATTGAATGAAGGATAATTTTTTTAGCAAAACTAGACCTAGCATGTCTTACAAGGCAAAATATATCTATATTTTTTTTAGTTACTTTTGCCTACTTCACTTTTTAATTTGAAAGGACTTGAAATTTGAACTTTCTTGATTTGTTTTTTTACTTTGAAAAACTTGAAATTTGAATTTCCTTTACTTTTTTCTTTAAATATTTCAACTTGAAACTTGAACTTCCTTAAACTTTGCTTGGTTTTTGACTTTGTCATGACAATAAACTTATTCTTCTTGCAACTTTAAACTTTCTTGGACTTTGCTTGGTTTTTGACTTTGTCATTACAACAAACTTATTCTTCTCGTAACTTTAAACTTCTTTGAACTTTGCTTGGTTTCTACCTTTGTCATGACAACAAACTTATTCTTCTTGCAACTTTAAGCTTCCTTGAACTTGGCTTGGTTTTTAACATTGTTGTGACATCAAGCTTATTCTTCATGTAACTCTAAAGTGAAATGTGCTTTTTCTGATATTGAAGCTTTACCTCATTTGGCCCATAATGTGAAGGGTGATCCTTGATTAGGGTTCAAAGAAGAAACTAAACTATCAAGCTCAAAGGAGAACGAAAAGAGATAATTCTCTATATTTTACTAGGAAAAATGGCTATTTTCTTTTTGAAATAATTTTGAACACCTTAATAATATGGCATTGCACTTTGTAAAGACTTAAGGTATGCCCCTTAAAACTATTGGTTTCAAAGCCACTAATGACTGGTTGAACCTTTAGGAAAAAAATCGAATTGGCATGGAAAAAATCTTGAATCTTGTATCTTATGCATCAAGATTGGTTTGAAAAGGTTTTGTTTGAAAGAAAAAAGTGTTTTCGACTCATTTTTACTTTCATTCTTCTTGAATCTCGGATTTGGAAAAGTGTTATGAAAATTATGGCAAAAGGTTATCAAAATGAAAGAGATTTTGAAATTACCATCATTATTTCAACATATGTCAAGCTATAGATATTTGAATCTTTTAGGAGCATAACTTATTTGTTCAACCTTCAAAAAATCCATGAAAAGAACATTTTAGTGTGAAAAGTCTATTGTTATGAAAGGTTTGTGATTAAATATCTAGAACAATCATATGTGGAGGTAAATGATCTTTTTGAGAAGATTCAATCCAGTGGTGATCATTTACCGAAGAAAAATTTTTCAAAATGTTCTTATTATCCTATATACTGGAAATCATTATTAACAAAATTCATGGTCGATGACAGTATGCATATTATTTACGAATCAAAATTTATTTCACAATTCACTTTAACAAAATTTGTGGCAAAAACAATTTACATAATATTTACAAACCAAAATTAATTTCATAATTCACCATTTTCAAAAAGAAAAATACAAACTTTTAAAATCAAGATAGGAATTGCCCCTGATTGGCATACTACCATAAGGTTGATGACCTTTAGACCAGTCGTTCTTAATAAGACTCCAATAACTTCAAATTTTTGCTAGAGTGGCATTCCTGAGGGCTAAATTGTAAATTAGGTGGTGCAACATCAGGAGGTGTATAAAACTCTATGTTTTCAAGCTAAAAAATTCCACAAGATGCATGGTTATTTTCTATCATCTCAATCATCCCATCTTTTTACTAAATTCTTTAGCAAAGAAAATGAATCCAAATGCTCATGATAGGCAAGTAACCATCCAAGCAATTCAAATTAAAATTTATAGTAGCCTATGATTTCCTAGTCAACCATATTAAATACTTCAAGTTATCTTCATATTAAATAGCATGCATTGATTGATGAAATCCTTTGACAAAAAAATGCTTGAATTATACCATTTAGGGTTGGGAAGTTTACGAGGTTTATTAGAATGGCAAAGATTATTCAGTTTTGGGTGAGAAAAAAAAGAGCTCATTGTAGAAAATTGGTGAGGCATGGCACACCTTTATCTTTTTTTTTTTTTTCTTTTTCTAAGAATCACTTGAGCCATTTCTTGGGTTTCTTGGCTTTATAGAACTCTGGATCGAAAAACTTTGTGTGAAGGGCCACAAGGTATAGGGATAAACTTATTGGGGTTGCTTAGCAATGAAAGGCTGGGGATGAAGACACTGTCCGAATAGATTTCCTTGTTTCCCTTATTCATTATGATCCTGGCTTTCATTGGTAATGTCTTAGTGGCATTTAATACCAAGATAACTCTCTTGTCTCACATATACTACTCACTAACCTTTTGGTCAACATAAGTATGTATTATGGGATTGGCTCCTCAAAGATTGAATACCTTGAGGTAATTATTTTTCAACTTGTACTTTCTCAGATCCCTGGTAAAAGTGTTCATTTGATACAAGACTATATATAAAATTTTTGGTCATGGTTTTACGTTGGCACAGACCTTTTTTTTCTTGTTAAAGTTAGGGACTGCCAATTTTTTTCGTGTTGCGGTTCTTACATATGCCCCTTGTGAGGAGGCATCAATGTTAATAGGATGGCTAGCATTTGCTGCTTGCGTATTTTAAAGACCCGTTGACTATGTATCTTAAATATTAACAGATTTTTTTTCAGCTTATGCTCCCTCAGATTCTCAACAGAGGTATGAATAATACTTTTTGGGTGCAAAATGAACCTGTTGGCTCAAATAAGCTCATTGAACTCCAGTTTATGCTTGTATTTCTTCTTGTTGTGTGATATCTTCCATTTAGTGATTTGTGTTATTTCACCATACAAAAGTGGAAAAAAAAAACTTAAATCAATATACATAAACACACACATATATCTTATTAACATTTATCTTTATTATCATCCATGTATGCATGTCGATAAATGGAAAAATTAATGTATGAATTAATGAATAGATAAATGAATGAACAGAGTAGTATTTGATGAGACAAATTGGATGTCAAGCAGTAAGCTAAGTATCAGTGGTGCAAATTATTGCAGAGGCAAGAATATATGGAATTCGAGTCATGATTCTACACTATCGTTTCATCAACCAAAACCTACTGATTTATTTATTCATAGTTGGTGTACATTTGCAAGATTCAAAAGAATAAGAAAAAATACTCTTAAAGCACTTTAATTTTCTAATTACGTTAGTGTTTCTAAGGAATCTTTGCAAGTCCTAGACATTCTTTTTGAACCCTATATTTATAAAACCCTCCATGATCACTTCATTTGCATGCCCTATATTTATGAATCCCTAAATTTATAATGCCTATATTTGCAAATCCTATCAGCCAAAAGGCTATCTCGATGATCATTCATTACCTAGATATTCTAATGCCTCAAATATTGAGACAAGATTCAACGTGAACTTTCATCATTGGTGCAAATCAGATTATGCCGGCATATAGTAGCTTTTAAACTTTTTTTTAAAGGTATAGCATGCTTTTATTGAATACCCTTGAATTCCTTCATGTATTCACAATGTTCATTAATGTTATACCATTTAGGATAAAGATGATGGTATGAAAAAATGTATTTAAGAGCAACAAGCTAATGTTAAAGCAAAAGAGAGCATAGTTCCCTATAGTTTAGCGGGATCATATCCAATTTATGATTCTTACATGATCTTTTTTTGGTGTACTCATTAGAAGTGGCTAGCTAACACCGAGAAGACTTGCAGGGTTGGAAGATAGACTACTTTGTACAGTTATGGAATTAGGTGGCTTTATTTCTATCATGTGCGTGGACCAGGAATTAGGATCCTTATTTGATGGTTCTTTAGGTCCGATCTTTAAGTCTTTTAGTGTCAAAGGTTAGGTTCAAGGCAATGGTAATTGTTGGGAATTACTTAGAAAATCTCTGATCATTTTTGCCAATTTAAATAATTACTCTTATATTTCTTGGATCTCTTGTCCCATTCCTTTGACTATCACTTCCAAAGCATTTAGTCATGCTTTCCATCGATCTCTTGGATTCTAACTTTTTTGAATTCATCGAGGATAAGGGTGTTCCTAGGCAAGGTTCCTTTTTCAACCTTCAACTTGTCAATTTGTCTTCCCATTCCTTGAACTTTATGGCCTATTCTTTTTGAATGGACTCGAGCATGCTGATTCTTGCCCCATATTACCATCCATGTCATGATGCTAAGAAATATAATAAATAGAACTATTTTAGCATATTGTAAAAATTATCAATGCATGAGCATTTAAAGATGCGAACTTTGTAGCATAAAGATATGCATGAATGAATTTACAAGTTTCCATGAGATATGAATGTCAAGCCAAAAAAAATCCTTCATAGTGTAATAAATTAATGTGAAGAATAAATAAAAGTAAAGCATATAATAGCAAAACAACGTACACTTATTGATATTAAGAAAATCAAATTAATGAAGTAAATGTTTAAAATTGTTCCTCCATGTGTACCTATTTGGTATCCTCTAGAATTAGGTATTGCTTTAACAAGTGAGTTCACAGTAGTTCATTACATGAAGTTTGAGTTAGACATCTCAATAGGTTTTCAAATTATTCCTAGAGTTTGGAAAGAATTAACAAGTTGCCCTAATCTTTACCCATCGCGGGTTTATGTCGGAAAGAATTTAATTGGAGTGGGCATATCATCCATGCCTCTAATGAGGCCAACACCTCGGGCAAGCAAAGGGATGTACACCTAGTAGGCTTTTCACTGGCCTAAATAGAGGCTAACACCTTAGAAGGTAGAGTACTTCACCCTTTCTTAAAATATTAGGCACCTATGCTCCTTCCATATATCTGGAAGAGAATCTAATGCTTATGAATGTGCATAATGTGTGCAGGGGAACAACTTTTATAACACGATAATTTCATAAATAATAAAAACACATATCCTAAATTCCCTAAAAATAATGCTACAAAGAAAACAATAAAAGGTTAGTGAAAATAAAAAAATATGAACAATATATACCAGAATTTTCATGTAAATAAAAAATATAATTTTTTTGAAAATACTAGGAATTGTAGTTAAATACAAGTAAAAACCGAATTAATCAAAATTTAATTAAGATATAATTAATTTTAGGCCTAACTCTCTAAGCTATCCCCAATGAAGTCGCTAAGCTGTCGCAATGTGGCCCATATATGAATCTTAACTAGCCCAACTTAAAATGACAAGTGTACCCCTTGTTTCTATATATATATATCATAAATTTTCTATATTATAGGGGCCATATCATTATTATTTTATTATTTTTGTTTTTCATGTCTGGGGATTAGGTTATCAAGATGAATCCTTCACTTGACTTAACTTTAAATAGTTGTCATGAAATGACCATTTATGTTTTAGTCACCACTAATATATTTTGGTCAGATGAGATTGGTCACCTACTAGAGTTTGAATTTTGAAGGTTGTGAAACACTTAAAAACAAACTCCCAAGTTTGCATTATACCAAAGATTGCTTGAAAGGGTTTGAGAGTTGGCAACAATCACACATAGGGATTAACCCTCTTATGATGCTCGATAATTAGTACCTTACTAACCTGTGTTAACATTGTAGACACCTTATTTTGTTCGGGTTAACTTTTAACAATCTGGAGCATCGACGTAAGAGGGGATGAGCGAAAAAGTATTTTAAGGATGTCAAGAAAGCCTGGGGATCATATCAAAGGTAAATACAAAGATGCAGCATCAAGGGACGTAGTCCGAGGTATCCTAGGGACAAAGAAATCAAGAAAATTCACAATTTTACTTAGGTTCTCATGTATCGATACAACGCTCCAACGCACCAAAATTTGAAATGTCCTCATTTGTATCGATACAGCATATAGCTGTATCGATACATAAAGCCTATGTATCGATACAGGAACTCATGTATCGATACTGGACCATGCCAGGAGCCAAATATGCATTTTGTAAAGGAATGTATCGATACAAATCAACTTGTATCGATACAGTAGTTCATGGTATCGATACAATGGTTCATAGTATCGATACAACGATCATTGTATCGATACAGTGTTCATTGTATCGATACAATCAAGGTTTTTGGCCAAATGTATTGATACATTATGCAATGTATCGATACCTGCAGGCCATTTTCACGGTCTGGGCAATTTTGACTCGTCCACCATTGATCCAAAACTCGATTTTAACTCATTTCTTTGCATCTGGAAAGATTAAAACACATATAAGATTATGAATTTAGACTTTAAAACTAATCAAAACATTTTTTAGTCTAAATTGGATCAAATGGGTCAATGTCACATG
>JBBYHO010386954.1:0-27072 GCA_038382025.1 Adansonia gregorii
GCGCGTTGGAGGATTGTATCGATACATGAGAACCATGTATCGATACACCTAAGTAAAATTATGAATTTTCTTGATTCTTTTGTCCCTAGGATACCTCAGACTACGTCCCTTGATGCCACATCTTTGTATTTACCTTTGATATGATCCTTAGGCTTTCTTCACATCCTTAAAAGCTTTTTCGCCGAGCGACAATGTCACCTGGCGATCATTGTCCCCTCTTACATCGATGCTCTAGATTGTTAAAAAAAATTAGCTTGGACAAAATAAGGTGTCTACAGATGGAAAGAAAAGTTTTTCTTGCGAATTAAAAGCATCAATATCATGCATCCTAATGAGGAGAATATTTTTCTTTAGCCTAATCACAAAAAGAATGGGAATTATTATAAGAATCCATGTTCATCTCAATTAAGGTACGAACTTTAATTCTAAGGGAAACGATGGAAAGAAAAGCTTTTCTTCTGAAACCAAAGCATCAATATCATAAATCCTATTGAGGAAAATGTGTTTTAATAGCCTAATCGCAAAAGGTTAGAGATTGTTATAACAATCCATGTTCTCCTTATATGAGGGACAAACTTTGATTCTAAGGGAAATGATGGAAAAAAATGCTTCTCTCGAGAAGCCAGTGCATCAATATCATGCATCCTAATGATGAGAATTTGTTTTATAGCCCAATCACAAAAAAATGAAGATTATTATGTGCATTAATAACAAGAAAAGCATTTTTTGTTAAACAAAAGCATTAATATCATGCAGACTAATGAGGAAAAAGTGTTTTTATAGCCTAATCACAAAAAATGGAGATTATTATAGGAATCCATGTTTGTATCAATTGAAGGATAAATTTTAAGCTGAGTGAAATCATACAAAGAAAAGGTTTTTTTTTTTAATTCAAAAATCAATATTGTGGATCCTAATAAGCAGATTATGTTTTTATAGGCAAATCAAAAAAGAATAGAGATTATTACAAGAAGCAATGTTCATCTTGACTAAAGGATAAACCTTGATTTTAAGGAAAATGATGAAAAAAAGCTTTTCTTGTAAAACCAAAGCATCAATATCATGCATCCTAATGAGGAGGATATGTTTTTCTAGGTTGATCAAACAAAGAGTGGAGATCATTATGAGAATCCATGTTCACCTCATCTAATAGGTAAACTTTGATTACAAGGAAAATGGTGGAACGAAAAGCTTTTCTTGTGAGACAAAAGCACCAATATCATGCAACCTATCGAGGAAAATGTGTATCTGTAGCCCAATCACAAAAAAAGGGGTGATCATTATAGGAATCCTTGTTTGTCCAATTTAAGAGATGAACATTGATTCTAAGGAAAATGATGGAAAGAAAAGTTTATCCTGCAAGAATGTTTCAGATCTAAAGCATCAATATCATGCATCCTAATAAGGAGAATGTGTTTTTATCGCCCAAATGCAAAAAGAAAAAAAATTATTATGAGAATCCCATTTTGTTACGTCTAAAGGGCAAACATTGATTGTAAGAAAAATGATGGAAAGAAGAGCTTTTCTTGCAAATCCAAAGCATCAATATATTGTATCATGTTTAGGAGAATGTATTTTTATAGCTTAATCATAGAAGAGTGGAGATTATTATGATAATCCATGTTTGCATCATTTGAAAGATGAACTTTGATTTTAAGAAACATGATGGAAGGAAAAGCTTTTCTTGAGACTACATCAATATCATTCATCCTAATAATGAGAATGTTTTTTTATCGTCCAATCACAAAAAGAATGGAGATTATTAGAGGAATCCATGTTCAACTCACCAAAGAGGTGAACTTTGATTCTCGAGAAAATAATGAAAAAAAAAGCTTTTTCTTATTAAACGCAAGCATCAATATCATGCATATTAATGAAGAGAATGTGTTTCTATAGCCCAACTATAAAAAAATGTAGATTATTATGAGAATCCATGTTTAACTCAACTAAAGAATAAACTTTGAGTCTAAGGAAAATGATGAAAGGAAAAGCATTTTTTTTGTCAAACTGAAGTATCAATATCATGCATCCTGGTGAGGTGAATGTGTTTTTACAGCCCAATCACAAAAGCAGTGGAGATTATTACAAAGATCTATCATCACCTCAACTCAGGGACAAACTTTGATTTTATGGAAAAAGATAAAAAAAACTTTTCTTGTGAAACCAAAGTATTAATATCATGCATCCTAATGAGGAGAATGTGATTTTATAGCTCAATCACAAAAAGAATGGTGAATGTGATTTTATAGGCCAATCATAACGGGAAAAATGTGATTTTATAAGAATCCATGTTTGCCTCATCTAAGGGCTAACTCCGATTCTGCAGAAAATGGTGGAATGAAAACTCTTTTTGCAAAACCAAGGCATCAATATCATGCATCCTAATAAGGAGAATGTGTTTTTGATAGGCTAATCATGAATAAAATAGAGATTATTACAAGAATCCTTGTTCGTTTTAGTTAAGGTACAAACTTTGATTCTAAGAAAAATGATGAAATGAAAAAGGTTTCTTAAGAGTGCATCCTACTGATGAGAATGTGTTTTTATGACCTAATCACAAAAGGAATGGAGATTATTGCAAGAATCCATGTTTATCTCGACTAAGTGGTAAACATTTATTCCTAGGAAAATGATGGAAAAAAAAGCTTTTCTTGTTAAAGGAAAGCATCAATATCATGCATCCTGATGAGGTGAAAGTTTATTTCTAGCCCTATCACAAAAAGAATGGAGATTATATCGAGAATCAATGCTCTTCATAGCTAAAAGATTAACTTTGCTTCTATGACTAATGATGGAAAGAAAAGTTTTCCTAGTGAAACCAAAGCATCAATATCCTACAACTAATAAGAAAAATGTTTTTTATTGCCCAATCATAGAAGAATGGTGATTATTATGAAAACTCATGTTTGTCTCATTTAAGGGATGAGCTTTGACTCTAAGGAAAATGATGGGAAGAAACTTTTCTTATGAATCCAATGCATCAATATCATGCATCCTAATAAGGAAAATGTTTTTCTTTAGCCTAATCACAAAAAGAATGGAGATTATTATGAGAATCCATGTTCATCTCATCTAGGGGATGAACTTTAATTCTAAGGAAAATGATCGAAGGAAAAGCTTTTTCTGCAAATCCAAAGCATCAATTTCATTCATCCTAATGATGGGAATGTTTTTGTTTAGCCCAATCACAAAGAGAGGGGAAATTATTACAAGAATCCATGTTCGTCTCATCTTAAGGATGAACTTCGATTCCAAGGAAATGATGGAAAGAAAAGTTATTCCTGTGGAACCAAAACATCAATATCATGCATCCTATTAAAGAAAATGTGTTTTTGTAGCCTAATCATAAAAAGAGTGGAGATTATCAGTAGAATCCATGTACGTCTCATTGGAGGGATGAGCTTTGACTCTAAGGAAAATTATGGAAATAAAAGTTTTTCTTGTAACTCCAAAGCATCAATATCATGCATCCTAGTAAAGAGATTTTTTTATAGCCTAATCATAAAAAGAATGGAGATTATTATGAGAATCCATGTTTTTCTAGAATAATGGATGAACTTTGATTTAATGGAAAATGGTGGAAAGAAAAGTTTTTCTTATGAAACCAAAGCATCAATATCATGCATCCTAATAAGGAGTATGTGTTTTCATAGCCTAATCACAAAAAAATGAAAATTACTATTAGAATCCATGTTAGCCTCATCGAAAGGGCAAACTTTGAAGCCGTGGAAATTTGTGGAAGGAAAAGCTTTTCTTGTAAAGCAATGTGTTTTCTTGGCCCAATCACAAAAAAAAAATAGAGATTATTACAGGGAATCCATGTTTGTCTTGGCTATGGGATGAACTTTGATTATAAGGAAAAATGATGGAAAGAAAAGCTTTTCTTATTAAACCAAGGCATCAACATCATGCAGACTAATGACAAGAATATGCTTTTATAGCCTAATCACAAAAAGAATGGATATTATTATGAGAATCCATATTCATCTCAACTAAGCGATGAACTTTGAGTCTAGGGAAAATGATCAGAAGAAAAGCTCTTCTTGTTAAAGCAATGCCTTAATATCATGCATACTAATGAGGAGAATGTGTTATTATAGCCCAATCAAAAAAAGAATCAAGATTATTGTAAGAATCCATCTTTGCCTTTTTTGAGGGATGAACTTTGCTTTTAAGGAAAATAATAGAAGGAAAAGCTTTCCTTGTGAAACCAAAAGATCAATATCATGCATCTTAATGAGGAGAATGTGTTTTTATAGCCTAATCAATGGAGATTATTAAGGGAATTCATGTTTTTTTAATCTGAGGGGTAAACTTTGATTCTAAGGAAAAATATGGAAAGAAAATATTTTCTTGAAAAAATAAGGCATCAATATCATGCATCCTAATGAGGAAAATATGTTTCTATAGCCCAAAATCAGAAGGAATAGAGATCATTATAAGAATCTACATTTACCTTATCTGACGGGTGAACTATCATTCAGAGGAAAATGATAAAAAGAAAAGCATTTTCTTGCAAAACCAAGGCATCAATATCATGCATTCTAGTAAGGAGAATATGTTTCTATAGCCTAATAACAAAAAAATGGTGGAGATTATTACAGGATCCATGTTTGTCTCCCCTGAGGGATGAACTTTGAGTCTAAGAAAAATTATGGAAAGAAATGCTTTTCTTGTGAAACTAAAGCATCAATATCTTGCATCTTAATGAGGAGAATGCGTTTCTATAGCCTAATCATAAAAAGAATGGAGATTATTACAAGAGTCCACATTTATCTTAACTAAGGGAGAAACTTTGATTCTACAAGATATGATAGAAATAATAGCTTTTCCTATAAATCCAAAGCATCACTATCCTGCATCCTAATGAAGAGAATGTATTTTTATTGCCCAATGACAGAAAGAATAGAGGTTATTATAAAAATCCTTGTTCATCCTATCTGAGGCATGAACTTTGGTTTTAAGGAATATGATGGAAAAAAAGCTTTACTTGTGAATCCAAAGCATCAGTATCATGCATCCTAATAAGGAGATTGTTTTTTTACAGCCTAATCACAAAAAAATGGAGATTGTAATAAGAATCCACATTCATTTCAACTAAGGGATAAACTTTGATTCTAAGAAAATGATGGAAAGAAAAGCATTTCTTGTGAAACCAAAGCATCAATATCATGCATCCTAATAGGGAGAATGTTTTCTTTAAACCAATCACAAAAAGAATGGATGAAAACCCATGTTTATCTTAACTAAGGGATGAACTTTGATTCTAAGGAAAATGATGGAAATAAAAACATTCTGAAAAAAAGTATCAATATCATGCATCCTAATGAGGTGAATGTGTTTTTATAGCCAATCACTAAAAAAGTAAAGATTATTAAGAGAATCTATGTTCATCACTTTTGAAGAGTGAACTTTGATTCTATGGAAAATTATAGAATTAAAAGCTTTTAATGCAAGACCAAGGCATCAATATCGTGTATTCTAATGAAGATAATGTGTTTCTATAGGCCAATCACAAAAAAAATGGAAAATATTATAAGAATCCATGTTTGTCTTTTCCAAGGGATGAACTTTGATTCTAAGGAAGATGATAGAAAGAATAGCTTCTCCTACAAATCCAAAGCATCAATATCATGCATCCTAATAAGAAGAGATATTTTTATAGCCCAATCATAAAAAGAATAAAGATTATTAGAAGAATCCCTATTCATCACATCTAAGGCATGAACTTTGGTTCTAAGGAAAATGATAGAAAGAAAAGCTTTTCTTATGAATCCAAAGCATCAATATCATGCATTCTAATGATGAGATTTTTTTATAGCCCAATTACAATAAGAATGAAGTTTATTATGAGAATCCATGTTCATCTCAACTAAGGGATGAACTTTGATTCTAAGAAAATGATGAAAAGAAAAACATATCTTGTGAAACCAAATCATCCATATCATGCATCCTAATAAGGAGAATATTTACTTTAGACCAATCACAAAAAGAATAAAGATTATTATGAGAACCCATGTTCATCTTAACTAAGGGATAAACTTCGATTCTAAGGAAAAATGATGGAAAAAAATCTTTTCTTGTCAAACAAGGCATCAATATGATGCATCCCAATGAGGAAAATGTGTTTTTATAGCCTAATCACTAAAAGAGTGGAGATTATTAGGAGAATCCATGTTCGCCACTTTTGAAAGGTGAACTTCATTTCTGAGGAACATGGCAAAATGAAAAGCTTTTAATGCAAGACCAAGGCATTAATATCATTCATCCTAATGAGAAGAATATGTTTTTGTAGGCCAATCACAAAAAGAATGGAGATTATTACAAAAATCCATGTTTGTCACATTTGAGGGATAAACTTTGATTATTAGGAAATTGATGGAATGAAAAGCTTTTCTTGTGAACTCAAAGCATCAATAATCATGCATCCTATTGAGAAGAATGTGTTTTTATAGCTCAATCATGAAAGATTGAAGATTATTACTATGATCCACTTTCATCTCGACTAAGGGTGAACTATGATTCTTAGGAAAATGATGGAAATAAAAGCTTTTCTTGTTAAACCAATGCCTTAATATCATGCATACTAATAAGGAGAATGTGTTTTTATAGCCTAATCAAAAAAAGAATCAAGATTATTGTGAGAATCGATCTTTGCCCTTTTTGAGGGATAAAACTTTGATTCTAAGGAATATGATGGAAAGAATAGCTTTTCCTGTGAATCCAAAGCATAAATATCATGCATCCCAATAAAGTGAATGTGTTTTTATAGCCCAATCCCAAAAAGAATAGAGATTATTACGAGAATCCAAGTTCATCACTTATGAAGGATGAATTTTGATTCTAAGAAAAATGATGCATATAAAAGCTTTTCTTATAAAGCTAAAGCATTAATACCATACATCCTATTGAAGAGAATGAGTCTTTATAGCCTAATCAAAAAAAGGTGGAGATTATTATGATAATCCATATTTGCCTTATCTAAAGGATATACTTTGATTCTAAAGAAAATGATAGTAGAAAAAGCTTTTCTTAAGAAACCAACATATCAATATCATGCATCCTAATAATGAGAGCCCAATCACCAAAACGATGGAGATTATTACGAGAATCCATGTTCATCTCAACTAAGGGATGAACTTTGATTCTAAGAAAAATGATGGGAAGAAAATCTTTTCTTATTATACTAAAGCCTTAATATGATGCATACTAACAAGGAGAATTTATTTTTATAGCCTAATCACATAAAAGAAGGGAAATTATTATGAGAATCAATGTTCATCTTAATTAAGGGATAATCTTTAAGTCTAAGGAAAATAATGGAAAGAAAAGCTTTTCTTGTGGAACCAAAGCAACTATATCATGCATCCTAATAAGGTGAAAGTGTTTTTTAGCCCAATCACTAAAAGTATAGAATTTTTACAAGAATCCATGTTCATCTTAGTTGAGGGATGAACTTGGATTCTAGGCAAAATGATGGAAGGAAAAGCTTTTCCTATAAAACCAAATCATTAATATCATGCATCCAATAAGAAAAATGTGTTTTTATAGCCCAATCACAAAAAAAAAAAAAGAGAGATTATTAGGGGAATTCATGTTTGTTTAATCTAAGTGGTGAACTTTGATTCTGAGGAAAATGATGAAAAAAGCTTTTCTTGAAAAACCAAAGCATCAATCTTATGCATTCTAATGAAGAGAATGTGCTTCTATAGCCCAATCATAAAAAGAATGAAGATTATTATAAGAATCCTTATTCATCTCAACTAAGGGATGAACTTTTTTTATGAAGCCAAAGCATCAACATAATTCATCATAAGGAGGAAAATATGTTTTTATAACCTAATCACAAAAAGAGTGGTGATTATTAAGAGAATGCATGTTTACCTCATTTAAGGGGTAAACTTTGATTCTGAGGAAAATGGCAAAATGAAAAGCTTTTTTTGCAAAACTAATGCATTAATACCATGCATTTTAATAAGGAAAATGTGTCTTTTAGCCTAATCACAAAAGAAATAGGGATTATTACAAGAATTCATGTTCACCTTATCTAAAGGCTAAACTTTTATTTTTAGGAAAATAGCAGAAAGAAAAGCTTTTCTTGTAAAACAAAGGCATCAATATCTTGCGTCCTAATGAGGAGAATGCGCTTCTATGGCTTAATCATAAAAAGAATTGAGATTACTCTAAGAATCCATGTTTGTCTCAACTGAGGGATGAACTTTAGCCCTGAAGAAATTATGGAAACAAAAGCATTTCCCATGAAACCAAATCATCAATGTAATGCATCCTAGTGAGGAGAACGTGTTTCTATAGCCTAATCACAAAATGAATAAAGATTATTATGAGAATCCATGTTTGTCTGAATTGAGGGATGAACTTTGATTCTAAGGAAAATGATCTAAGGAAAAGCTTTTATTATGCAACCAAAGCATCAATATCTTGTATTAATGAGGAGAATATTTTTTTTATAGCTAAATCACAAAAGAATAAAGATTATTCTGAGAATCCATGTTCGCCATATTTGAGGCATGAAGTTTGATTCTATGGAAAATGGTGGAAGAAAAAGCTTTTCTTGTAAAACCAAGGCATTAATATCATGCATCCTAATAAGGAGAATGTGTTTCTATAGCCTAATCACCAAAAAAAAATGAAGATTGTTATGAGAATCAATGTTGGAAGGAACAAGAATCCATGTTTATCACATCTAAGGGACAAACTTTAATTCTAAGGAAAGTGATGCAATGAAAAGCTTTTCTTCTAAAACCTAATCGTCAATATCATGCATCCTACTAAGGAGAATATGCTTTTATAGCTAACTCACAAAAAGAGTGGAGAGGAATAAGAATCTATTTTTGTCACATCTGAGGGATGAACTTCAATTCTAAGGGTAATGATGGAATGAAAAGCTTTTCCTCTAAAACCAAATCATCAATGTCATGCATCCTATTAAGGAGAATATGCTTTTATATTCCACTCACAAAAAGAGTGGAGATTGTTATGAGAATCAATGTTTGACTCATCTGAAAGATGAAACTTTGATTCTGAGAAAAATGATGGAAAAAAAAGCTTTTCCAGTGAATCCAAAACATCAATATCATGCATCCTAATAAGGAGAATGTGTTCTTATAGCTAATCACCAAAAGAATAGAGATTATTATGAGAATTCATGTTTGTCTCATCTAAGGGATTAACTTGGATTCTAAGGATAATGATGGAAAGAAACGTTTTTCTTCTAAAACCAAAGCATTAATGTCATGCATCCCATTGAAATGAACATGTTTTTAGAGCTTAATCATAGAAAGAATGGAGATCATTGCGAGAATCCATGTTTACCTCATCTAAGAGATGAACTTTGATTCTAAGCAAAATAATGGAAAGAAAAACTTTTTTGTGAATACTAAGCATCAGTATCATGCACCCTAATATAGAAAATATGTTTTTAAAGCCTAATCATAAAATAAATTGAGATTGTTACGAGAATCCCTGTTTATCTCATCTAAGCAATTAACTTTGATTCTAAGGAAAATGATAGAAAGAAAAGCTTTTCATGTGAAACCAAATCATTAATATTAAGCATCCTATTAAAGAGAATGTGTTTTGTAGCCCAATCACAATTGTGTGAAGATTATTATGACAATCCATGTTTGTATCATTTCAGAATGAACTTTGATTCAAAGGAAAATGATAGAAAGAAAAGCCTTTATTGAGACAACGATGCATTAATATCTTGCAGCCTAATGATGAGAATGGTTTTTTATAGCCAAATCATAAAAAGAATAGAGATTATTACAAGAAGCCATATTCATCTCAATTCTAAGGAAAATAACGCAAAAAAAGCTTTTCTTGTTGAACCAAAGCATCAATATCATGCATATTAATGAGAATGTTTTTAAATAGCCCAATCACAAAAAGAATAGAGATATTACTAGAATCCATGTTCATCTCGACTAAAGAACGAACTTTGATTCCAAGGAAAATGATCTAAAGCAAAGCTTTCTCGTGAAACCAAAGCCTTAATATCATGCATCCTATTGAGGAGTATGTGTTTTCATAGCCCAATCACAAAAGAATGAAGATTATTATGGGAATCCATGTTTGCCTTATCTGAGGGGCAAACTCTGAATCTATGGAAAATAGTGGAAGGAAAAGCTTTTCTTGTAAAACTAGGGCATCAATATCATGCATCCTAATGAGAATAACTTGTTTCGGTAGCCCAATCACAAAAGAATGAAGATTATTATGGGAATCCATGTTTGCCTTATCTGAGGGGCAAACTTTGAATCTATGGAAAATAGTGGAAGGAAAAGCTTTTCTTGTAAAACTAAGGCATCAATATCATGCATCCTAATGAGAATAACTCGTTTCGGTAGCCCAATCACAAAAAGAATAGAGATTATTATGAGAATCCATGTTCACCACATCTAAATGGTGAACTTTGATTCTAAGGAAAGGAAATAAAAAGCTTTTCTTGTAAAACGAAAGCATCAATATCATAAATCCTATTAAAGAGAATGTGTTTTTATAGCCTAATCACAAAAATAGTGAAAATTATTATCAGAATCTATGTTTGTCTCGCTCGAGAGATAAACTTTGATTCTAAGCAAAATAATGGAAAGAAAACTTTTCCTGTGAATCCTAATTATCAATATCATTCACCCTAATAAGAAGAACGTGTTTTAAAGCCTAATCAAAAAAGGAATACAAATTATTATGAGAATCCCTGCTCATCTCATCTAAGGGATGAACTTTGATTCGAAGGAAAATAATGGAAAGAAAAGCTTTTCTTGTGAAATCAAAGCATCAATATCATGCATCCTATTAAAGAGAATATGTTTTATAACCCAATCATAAAATAGTAGAAATTATTATGACAATCGATGTTCATATCATCTAAGGGACAAACTTTGATTCTAAGAAAAATGATGGAAAAAAAGCCTTTCTTGAGAAACCAACGCATCAATATCATACATCCTAATAATGAAAATGTTTTTTTAAAGCCTAATCACAAAATGAATGGGATTATTACAGGAAGCCATGTTCATCTCGATTTGATTCTAAGGAAAATAATGGAAAAAAAACTTTTCTTGTTGAACCAAAGCATTAATATCATGCATAATAATGAGAAGAATGTGTTTTTATAGCCAAATCATAAAAAATTAGAGATTACTATAAGAATCCACGTTCATCTGAATTAAGGAACAAATTTTAAGTCTAAGGAATATGATAGAAAGAAAAGCTTTTTCTGAGAAACCAAAGCATCTATATCATGCATCCAAATGATGTCAATGTGTTTTTACAACCTTATGACCAAAAGAATGGAGATTATTAAGAGAATCCATATTTGCCTCATCTAAGGGGTGAACTTTAATTCTGAGAAAAATGGTAAAAAGAAAAGCTTTTTTGGTGAATCCAAGGCATCAATATCTTGCATCCTAATAAGGAGAATGTGTTTTCACAGCCTAATAAAAAAGAATAGAGATTATTAAAAGAATCCATGCTTACTTTATTTGAGAGATTTTGAGGAAAATGGTGGATAGAAAAGCTTTTCTTGCAAAACCAAGGCATTAATCTTATGCATCCTAATAAGGAAAATGTGTTTCTATAGCCTAATCATAAAAAGAATAGAGATTATTACAAGAATCCATGTTCATCTGTGGGATAAACTTTGATTCTAAAGATGTAAAAAAAACTTTTCTTACAAAAGCAAAGCATAAATATCATGCATGTTAAAGAGGATATCACGTTTTAAAGTCCAATCACAAAAAGAATAGAGATTATCAGAAGAATCCATGTTCGCCTCATCTGAGGGGTAAAATTTGATTTTGAGAAAATGGGAGAATGAAAAGCTTTTCTTACATAACCAAGGCATCAATCTCATGCATCCTAATTAGGAAAATGTCTTCCTATAGCCTAATCCTAAAAGAAATGGGAATTATTATGAGAATCTATGTTCACCTCATCTAAGTGGTAAACTTTGATTGTGAGGAAAATGACAGGAAGAAAAGCTTTTCTTACAAAACCAACTTATTGATAACATGAATCATAATGAGGAGAATGTTTTTCTATAGCCTAATCATAAACAGAATGGGGATTATTATGAGAATCCATGTTTGTCTCAATCAAGGGATGAACTTTGAGTCTAAGGTAAATGATGGAAAGAAAAGTTTTTCTTATGAAACCAAAGCATCAATATCATGCATCCTAATGAAGAGAATGTGTTTGTATAACCCAATCACAAAAAATGGAGATTATTATGAGAATCCATGTGCACTTTATCTAAGGGGTAAGCTTTGATTCTATGAAAAATGGTGGAAAAAAAGAGCTTTTCTTGCAAAATAAGGCATCAATATCATGCATCTTAATGAGGAGAATATGTTTCTAAATAGAATGGAGATTATTACAAGAATCTGTGTTCGTCATATCTAAGGGATGAACTTTGATTCTAAGAAAAATTATGGAATTAAAAACTTAACCTTTGAAACCAAAGCATCAATATCATGCATCCTACTGAAGAGAATGTGTTTTTATAGCTCAATCACAAAAAGTGTGGAGATTGTTATGAGAATCTGTGTTTGCCTCGTCTAAGGGGTGAACTAAACTTTAATTATGAGGAAATTGGCAGAATGAAAAGCTTTTCTAGCAAAACCAAGGCATCGATATCATGCATCCTAATTAGGAAAATGCCTTTTTGTAGCCTAATCCAAAAAAGAATAGGAATTATTATAAGAATCCATGTTTTTCTTATCTAAGGGGTAAACTTTCATTTTGAGGAAAGTGGTAAGAAAAAAAGCTTTTATTGTAACATCAACACATTGATATCATGAATGAAAAAAATGTGTTTCTATAGCCCAATCATAAAAAAATAAGGATTATTGTGAGAATTCATGTTATGTTAATCGACGGAAGAACTTTGAGTATAAGGTAAATCATGGAAAGAAAAGCATTTCCTATGAAATCAAAGCATCAATATTATGCATCTTAACAAGGAGAATGTGTTTCTATAGCCCAATCATAAAATAAATGGAGATTATTATGAGAATCCATGTTTGTCAGAATTTAAGGATGAACTTTAATTCTAAGGAAAATGGTGTATAGAAAAGCTTTCTAATGAAACTAAAGTATCAATATCATGCATCATAATGAAGAGAATGTGTTTTTATAGCCTAATCACAAAAGAATGAAGATTATTATGAGAATCCATGTGCACCTCATCTAAGGGGTGAACTTTGTTTCTATGGAAAATGGTGGAAAGAAGAGCTTTTCTTGCAAAACCAAGGCATTAATATCATGCATCCTAATAAGGAGAATGTGTTTCTAATTAGAATGGAGATTATTGCAAGAATCCATGTTTGTCACATCTAAGGGATGAACTTTGATTCTAAGGAAAATTATGGAATGAAAAGCTTGTCCTTTGAAACCAAAGCATCAATATCACGTATCCTACCAAGAAGAATGTGTTTTTATAGCCCAATCACAAAAAGATTGGAAACTGCTATGAGAATCCATGTTTATCTCATTTAAGGGATAAATTTTGATTCTATGAAAAATAAAGGAAAAAAATTTTTGCCAATGATCCATAGCATCAATATCATGCATCTTAATAAGAAAAATGTATTTTAATTGCCTAATCACAAAAACAATAGACATTATTATGAGAATTCATTTTTGTCTCATTTAAAGGATAAACTTTGATTCTAAGGAAATTAATGGAAAAAAAAAGCTTTTCATATGAAACCAAAACTTCAATATCATGCATCCTATTAAAAAGAACATGGTTTTGTAGGCCAATCACAAAAAGTGGAGATTATTATGGGAATCCATGTTTATCACATCTATGGGATAAACTTTGGTTCTAAGGAAAATGTTGAAAAGAAAAACTTTTCTTGTGAATCCAACGCATCAATATCATGCATCCTAATGAGCATAATATGTTTTTATCATCGAATCACAAAAAGAAATAGAGATTCTTCAAAAAATCCTTTTTTATCTCATCTGAGGGCAAAACTTTGATCCTAAGGAAATAATGGAAAGAAAGCTTTTTTTCTAAAACTAAAGCATCAATAACATGCATCCTATTAAGGAGAATGTGTTTTTGCAGCCCAATCACAAAAGAGTGCATATTGTTATGACAATCCATGTTCATCTAATTTGAGGGACGAACTTTGGTTCTAAGAAAAATAATGGAAAGAAAAACCTTTCTTGAGAAGCTAATGCATCAATACCATGCATCCTAATGATGAGAATTTTTTTATAGCCGAATCACAAAAAGAATAGAGATTATTATGAGAGTCCATGTTCATGTTGACTAAGGGATGAACTTTGATTTTAAGAAAAATAATGGCACGAAAAGCATTTCTTGTTAAACCATAGCATCAATATTATGCATACTAATAAGGAAAATGTGTTTTTATTGCCTAATAACAAAAGGAATAGAGATTATCATGAAAATTTGCATTTGTCTCAATTAAGGGATGAACTTTAAGTCTAAGGAAAATAATAGAAAGAAAAGCTTCTTATATGAATCCAAAGCATCAATATCATGCATCCTAAGGAAATGGCACAATCACAAAAAGAGTGGATATTTACAAGGATCTATGTTCTTCTCAGCTGAATGATGAACTCTAATTATAAGGAAAATGATGGAAAAAAAAACTTTTCTTGTGAAGCAAAAGCATCAATATCATATATCCCAATGGGAAGAATGTGTTTTTGCATCCTAATAAAAAAAGAATAGAGGTTATTAAGAGAATCCTTGTTCGCCCCATTTAATGGGTGAACTTTTATTTTAAGAAAAATAAAGGAAAAAAAGCTTTTCTTGTAAAATCAAGGCATCAATATCATGCATCATAGTATGGAAAATATGTTTTTATAGCCCAATCACCAAAAGAATATAGATTATTATAAGAATCTATGTTCACCTCATCTGAGTGATAAACTTTGATTCTAAGGAAAATGATGGAAAGAAAAGCTTTTCTTGTGAAACCAAATCATCAATATCATGCATCATATTGAGGAAAATATGTTTTTATAGCCCATTCACCAAAAGAGTGGAGATTGTTACAAGAATCCTTGTTCGTCTTATCTGAGGGATGAACTTTGGAAAGCAAACTTTTTTTGGTGAATCTAAGGCATCATGCATCCCAATAAGGAGATTGTGTTTTTGTAGCCTAATCACAAAAAAATGAAGATTCTTATGAGAATCCACGTTAGTTATGACTAAGAAATGAACTTTCATTCTAAGGAAAATGATGGAAGGAAAAGCCTTTCTTGTTAGATCAAAGCATCAATATCAAGCATCCTAATAAAATGAATGTGTTTTTATAGCCCAAATACAAAAAGAGTGAAGATTATTACAAGAATGCATGTGCATCTTAACTATGGGATGAACTTCAATTCTAAGGAAAATGATGGAAAGAAAAGCTTTTCTTGTGAAACTAAGCATCCATACCATGCATCCTAAAGAGGAGAATATGTTTTCATAGCCCAATCAAAAAAGAATGGAGATCATTATTAGAATCTGTGTTCACCTTATCTCAATGAAAAACTTTGAATTATGAAAAATGATGGAAGGAAAAGCTTTTCTTGCAAAAATCGAGGTAGCATTATCATTCATCCTAATGAGGATAATGAGTATCTGTAGCCCAATCACAAAAAAATTGGAGATTATTACAAGAATCAATGTTCTTGACATCTAGGGGATAAACTTTGATTTTAAGGAAAATAATGGAATGAAAAACCTTTCTTGTGAAACCAAAGCACCAAATCATGCATCCTACTTAGGAGAATGTGTTTTTAAGATTGATCACAAAAATAGTGGAGATTATTATGAAAGTCCATGTTTGTATTATCTGAGAGACAAACTTTGATTCTAAGCAAAATAATGGAAAGAAAAACTTTTCCTGCAAATCCTAAGGATTAATATCATGCACCCTAGTAAAATGAATGTGTTTTTAAAGCCCAATCATAAAAAGAATAGAGATTATTATGAGAATCCTTGTTTATCTTATCTAAAGGATAAGCTTTGATTCTAAGGAAAATGATGGAAAGAAAGGCTTTTCTTGTAAAACAAAAGCATCAATATCATGCATCCAATTAAAGAAAATATGTGTTATAGCCCAATTACAAAAGGGTGGAGATTATCATGACAATCCATGTTCATATCATCTAAGGGACGAACTTTGATTTTAAGGAAAATGATGGAAAAAAATGCTTTCTTGAGAAACCAAGGCATCAATATTATGCATCCCAATTATGAGAATGTTTTTTTATAGCCTAATCACAAAAAGAATGAAGATTGTTATAAGAATCCATGTTCATATCGACTAAGGGGTGAACTTTGATTTAAAGGAAAATAATGGAAGAAAAAGCTTCTCTTGTTAAAGCAAAGCCTCAATGTCATGCACACTAATGGCAAGAATATGTCTTTATAAACAAATCACAAAAAAAATAGAGATTATTATAAGAATCCATGTTCATCTAAAATGAGGGACAAACTTTGAGTCTAAGGAAATAATAAGAAGTTAAGCTTTTGTGGTGAAATTAAAGCATCAATATCATGCATCCTAATGAAAAGAACGTGTTTTCATAGCCAATCAAAAATAATGGAGGTTACTAAAAGAATCCATGCTTGCCCATTTAAGGGTTGAACTTTGATTTTAAGGAAAATGATAGAAAAAAAGCTTTTCTTGCAAAAGTAAGGCATTAATATCATGCATTCTAATGAGGATAATGTGTTTCTATTGCCCAATCACAAAAAGAATAGAGATTGTTACAAGAATCTATTTTCGTCATATTTGAGGGATGAACTTTGATTCTAAGGAAAATAATGGAATGAAAAGCTTTTCTTGTGAAACCAAAACATTAATATCATGCATCCTAATGAGGAGAATATGTTTCTATAGCCCAATCACAAAAATAGTGGAGAGTATTGCAAGAATCCCTGTTCATCTCATCTAAAAGATTGGCCTTGGTTCTAAGGAAAATTATGGAAAGAAATGCATTTCTTACAAATCCTAAGCATCAATGTAATGCACCCTAATAAAGAGAATATTATTTTAAATCCCAACCATAAATAGAATAAAGATTATTACGATAATCTTTGTTCATCTCATCTGAGGGATAAACTTTGATTCTACGCAAAACAATGGAAAAAAAAGCTTTTCTAGTTAAACCAAATCATCAATATCTTGCACCCTATTAAAGAGAATTTATTTTATAGCCCAATCACAAAAGAGTAGAGATTGTTACAACAATCCATGTTTATTTCATCTAAGAGATGAACTTTGAGTTTAGAGACAATAATAGAAAAAAAAGCTTTTCTTGATATACTGACGCATCAGTATCATGCATCCTAATACTGAGAATATTTTTTTGTAGCCCAATCATAAAAAGAATGGAGATTATTACAAGAATCTATATTCATCTTAACTGAGGGATGAACTTTAATTCTAACAAAAATGATGGAAAAAAAACTTTTCTTATTAAACCAAAGTATCAAATCTTGTATATAAATAAAGACAATGTGTTTTTTATAGCCAAATCACAAAAAGAATAGAGATTATTATGATTTCTCATTTGTCTAAACTAAGAGGCAAACTTTAAGTCTAAGGAAAATAATGGAAAGAAAAACTTATCTTGTGAAGCCAAAGCATTAATATCGTGTATCCTAATAAGGTGAATGTATTTTTATAGCCCAATCATAAAATGATTGGAGATTGTTAGGAGAATCCATGTTTGACTCATCTTAGGGGCAAACTTTTATTCGTAGGAAATAGCAGAAGGAAAAAAGCTTTTTTTCAAAAGAAAGGCATCAATGTCATGCATCCTAATGAGTTGAAGGTGTTTCTATAACCCAACCATAAAAAATATGGGGATTATTATGAAAATCTACGTTTGTCTCAACTAAGGGATGAACTTTGATTCTATGGAAATGATGTAAAGAAAAGCTTTTCTTGTAAAACCAAAGTATCAATATCATGCATCTTAATGAGGAGAATGTGTTTTTATAGCCTAATCTTAAAAAGAATGGAAATAGTGGAAATCCATGTTTACCTCATTTAAAGGGAAAACCTTAATTCTAAGGAAAATAGTGGAAAGAAAAGCTTTTCTTGCAAGAAGAGGGCAACAATATCATGTATCCTACTAGAGAAAATGTGTTTCTATAGCCCAATCACAAAAAAAAATGGAGACTATTACAAGAACCCATGTTTGTCACATTTAAGAGATAAACTTTGATTCTAAGGAAAATGATGGAAAGAAAAACTTTTCTTATGAAACCAAAGCACCAATATCATGCATCCTATGGTGGAAAATGTGTTTTGTTAGCCTAATCACAAAAAGAGTGGAGATTTTTATGAAAATCCACATTCATCTCATATGAGGGATAAACTTTGACTCTAAGGCAAATAATGAAAAGAAAAGCTTTTCTTGTGAATCCAAAGCATCAATATCATGCATTTGAATAAGGAGGTTATGTTTTTATAGCCTAATCACAAAAGAAATAGAGACTTTTATGAGAATCCATGTTCATCTCGACTAAGGAATGAGCTTTTATTTTAAGTAAAATGATGGAAAGAAAAGCTTTTCTTGTGAAATCCGAGCATCAATATCATGCATCCTATTAAGGAACATATGGTTTTAAAGCCCAATCACAAAATGAATGGAGATTATTGCAAGAACCCATGTTCATTTCAAACAAGGAATAAACTTTGATTCTAAGGAAAATGATGCAAAAAAAAAACTTTTCTTATGAAATCAAAGCATCAATGTCATGCATCCTAATTAGCAAAATTTGTTTTTACAGCCTAATAAAAAAATAGAGATTTATGACAATCCATGTTTGCCTCATCTAAAAGGAAAACCTTAATTCCAAGAAAAATGGTGAAATGAAAAGCTTTTCTTGCAAAATTAAGGCAACAATATCATGTATCCTAATGAAAAGAATGTGTTTCTATAGCCTAATCATAAAAAGAATAGAGATTATTATGAGAATCCATATTCATCACATCTAAGGGACAAAGTTTGATTTTAAGAAAGGAAAGAAAAGCTTTTCTCATGAAACCAAACCATCAATACCATGTACCCTATTAAGGAAAATGTATTTTTATAGCCCAATCACAAAAAAAGCAAAGATTATTACGAGAATCCACGTTCGTTTTGTCTGAGGGATAAACTTTGACCCTAAAAAAAATGATGGAAAAAAAAGCTTTTTTTATGAATCCAAAGAATCAGTATCATGCATTTTAATCAGGAGATTGTGTTTTTTAGCCTAATCATAAAAAGAAATTGAGATTATTATGAAAATCTATATTCGTCTTGACTGAGAGATGAACTTTGATTATAGGAAAAATAATGGAAAGAAAAGCTTTTCTTATTAGACCAATGCATTAATATCATCATCCTAATAAAGTAAATGTGTTTTTTAATCTCCAATCACAAATAGAATGGAGATTATTATGAGAATCAATGTTCATCTCAATTGAGGGATAAACTTTGATTCTAATTAAAATAATATAGAGAAATGCTTTTCTTATGAAACCAAACCATTTATATCATGCATACTATTGAGAAAAGTGTGTTTTTATATCCTAATTACAAGAGTGGAGATTATTATGAGAATCATGTTCATCTCATCTCAGACATGAACTTTGACTCTAAGAATATAATGGAAAGAAAAGCTTTTCTTGCAAGTCCAAAGCATCAGTATCACGCATCCTAACAAGGAAATTATGCTTTTATAGCCTAATTACAAAAATAATGGATATCATTATGAGAATCCATGTTCACCTTAGCCAAGGGATGAAATTTAATGCTAAGGAAATGATGTAAAGAAAGCTTTTCTTGTTAAACCAAAGCATCAATATCATGCATCCTATTGAGGATATTGTAGATTACTATAAGAATCCATGTTTGGCTCATATAAGGAATAAACATTAACTGTAAGGAAAATGATAGGAAAAAAAAGCTTTTCTTAGGAAGCCATAGCATCAATATCATGCATTTTAGTGAGGGAATGTGTTTTATAGCCTAATCATAAAAAGAATATAGACTATTATGAGAATCCATGTTTGTCTTTTCCAAGGGACGAACTTTGATTTTAAGGAAAATGTGAACACAAAAGCTTTTCTTGTGAAACTAGTGCAATAGTATCATATATCCTAATGAGAAGAACATATTTTTTGTTGCCTAAGCATAAAATAGAATGTAGATTGTTACGAGAATCCTTGTTTATCTCATCTAATGGATGAACTTCTTTTCTATGAAAAATGTTAAAAGTAAAAGCTATTATTGGGAAAACAAAGCATCAATATCATGCATCCTAATAAGAAGAATCTATTTTTATAACCCAATCACAAAAAAATGGAAACAATTATAAGAACCCTTTTTCGTCTTATCTGAGGGATAAACTTTGATTCTGAGGAAAATAATGGAAAGAAAAGTTTTTCTTAGGTGTCTAAAGCATCAAGATGCATGATATTGATGCTTTGATCCCAAGAATATTTTTTCTTCCACCATTTTCCTTAGAATCAAAGTTCATCCATTAGATGAGATGAATAAGGATTCTCATAATAATCTCCACCCTTCTTTGTAATTAGGCTATAAAAACAGGTTCTCCTTATTAGGATACATGATATTGGTGCATTGGTTTCATAAGAAAAGTTTTTCTTTCCACCATTTTCCTTAGCATTAATGTTCATCCCTCAGTTGAGACAAACATAGAGTCTCATAATAATCTTTATTTTTTTTATTAGGCTAGAAAACACATTCTTCTCATTAAGATGCATGATATAATGCTTTGGATTCTCAAGAAAAGCTTTTCTTTTTACCATTTTTCATAATCAAAGTTCATCACTCAGATGAGATGAACATGGATTCTTATAATAATCTGCATTCATTTTGTGACTCGGCTATAAAAACACATTCTTCTTATAGGGATGTAAGATATTGATGCTTTGATTTCCCACGAATGGCTTTTCCTTCCACCATTGTCCTTAGCATCGATACCAAGCTCAAAGTATCAATACATTTTGGGTTTTTACCTAATTTATCAATATAAAGCCCAATGTATTGATACACAAGGCTATTTTGGCCTAATTTGATACATTTTTCCTCCATGCGTACCATGACTTCAAAACTCAAATTTGGTCATGACATTGGCCTAAAAAAGCATCCAATATTAGAAATAATTTCTTACAAATCATGTGGATTTAAATTTTAGGCTCTAAACATTGGATTAACATATTTTGGAAAAGCCCATTAAGCTTGTCATAAGAGTATTTCATGAGAAAATATGGTTTTATGAAGGAAAAATTTAAGACTTTTCATATGATCGGCTAATGTACGAATTTCTTTACTTGGAAGAATTAAGGTTAACCAATCAAATCCTAAAAGGTTTCACCTTGGTGCAATAAATCATCATATTATACTTGCCAAAAGTCTTAGATGCCTTTATTGCTAGGTCATCTTAAAGGCTAAAATTATCCATTATATAATCTATTTTTTACTCAATTCAAAGGATGACCTTTTTTTATAATAGCCACCAAAAAAATCCTAAAGCTTTCTAAAAAATTCTTTTCCCGTAGCTTCCTTTCAACCTTTCTAAAACTTTTTTTTCTTAATCTTTATCCTGAAAACTATCTTCCATAGGCAACATAACCAGGAACTCTTCCTTTCATTTTTTTTCTTTCTAATCTATAGCAAAGAAAAAAAAAAAAGAAAGTAAGCTAGAATTTGTTGGAGTGCTGCTTAAGGATATAGCTGGAAGTCTAAGCTTCCATTTGGATATATTTTCTATCTTTTCTTTTTTTTTTTATTTTTGTTTTTCTTTTTCATCATCAATTTAGTAAACCTCTATGTTTTCATGACCCTATCAAGCTTTCCATGCATTCTTGTTGCTTTCTTTATGGTAGTCTTAGGATCTCAATGATGTTTTTGGTACTTTAATGATGGTTTGATAAACTAGAATGCTATATTTCTTGTTGACATTAAAACAACCCTTGCTCTTGCATTCTTGCCATGTTTTTCTTCATCTTACCATGATTATTTCATGTGTGAATACCTAGCCTAGCATATTTTGATCTTGACCATGCCTTGGGATGCATTTTAACTATGATTTCTTTGATGAAGTGCATGGATAGTTTGTTGTTTTGATTGACTATTCATGCCTGATATTTTTAATTAGTTTATTTCATCATATGTTCATTTAAATGCGTCTATTATGCATGTAAAAATCTACCAAAAAAAAACCCCAAGTTAAGTTTAGCCCAACCTCAATCAAGTAGGATTAGCATAGATTTAATGTTTTCAATAAACTTGGGGTATATTAAACATAATTCTTTGGAACCATAGCTTCATTATGCCAAATAAATCATGTTTTAATCCAACATCAAAAATGCTTTTCAGGATTTAGTTTGTCTTGTTTTGAACCTATCATTATTATTAGTGTTATCTATGTTAGCTTGGAATTAATCTTAGTTTTAATATAACTAAAACTTAAGCTTAATTAGCTTATATTTAAATATTTTCAAGATTAGTACTTTTCTGTGAAATATTTTGTAAAAACTTTTTAGATAAGTTTTACATGTTTTCAAAGCCAAGAAAAATTAGTTTCCAAAAACTTTAAAGGGTTTTATTGAGACAATGCATAAATGTATCAATATTATGTTTAAAACCTTCAACTGTATCAATACAAGTTAGTATATATCGATACAATGCAGTGAGTATTGATACACACCCTATGTATATCGATATATTGCTTGGCATTACCTAAGGTTTGGTTGAAACCCGTGAGTGTATCGATACAAAGTGTGTTTGTATCAATACAACTTGACAAAAATTGATACTTAAGTTATTGTATCGATACAATAGCTTGCAACAGTCATATTTTGAACTTATGTATTGATACTCTTGGTATTGTATTGATACAACAGTTTGGGGAACAATGGGAAATAACATTTATGAAGACTCCAATGGCTATATTCCTTCACTAATGCTCCTAATGGCCATAAACATGATCAAGGATATAAATAAGCCATTCCAACACCTTCAACAAGAAGAAAAACCAAGAGATTATGCCTAAAGTCAAATCCTTCATCCTTTTCATCATTTTTACTAAGCAGTTTATCCTTATAAAGGATTAATTCTTCCTATTTTTGTATTCTTCATTTTGCATCTGTAGATACATATTCTTTTTGAGCCAAACATTCTTGTAAACACCTAACCTTCAGAGGTTTTATTTGTTTATAATCAAGTCCTTGTAAAAAGAGGAGGTTACTACTTAGCCATTGAAAAGTAGAGAAGGTTTCTACTTAGCTTTCAAAAATAGTGAGAGAGAGTTTTATCTTAGCCACAAAAGATAGAGGTAGAGGTTTTTATCTTAGCATTGAAAGACAGAGAGTGTAAAGGTTATATCTTATCCTTGAAAGATACATAATTCAAGTTAGTAAATTGTGAAAATCTGAGGTAAGTGAGTCCAAGGTTGAGAACGTAGGCAATTGAGGCTGAACCTTTCTAAATCCTTAAGCTTTTTTTCTTTGTCATTAATTATTTACTTTTATTCACTAACTTGCACTCCAAAGTTTATTAAGATTTCTTAATTTTATTTATCAAAGTTTTAATTTACCAAAATTTTGATAAATTAATTAACCCCCTCTTAATTTCATTCATCACTAAAAGATCTAATAGTTGGTATCAAAGTATGTGTCTCATTCCTATAGGCTTAACATCATTGACAAAAGATATGCAAAAGATCAAGCAAATGGTTAGTGGTGATACTTTTGGTATGGGCCAAGTAGGACATTTAATTATGAGGTCTTCTCTCTTCAACTGTGAATATTACATATATTGAAAGACAATGACAAGGCCATTTGTCCAAGTAAATGATTATCAAGTTTGGAAGATTATCATGAAAGGCCCATTGATCCTAACAAAGATGGTAGGTGATCTTGAAGTTCCCAAGAAAAAATGGGAATAGGATGAGAAAGACACTAAGATGGCGCAACTCAATACCAAAGCCATGCATAATTTTTTTATGCATTAGGCCCCAATAAGTACAATAGGGTGTCTTTATGTGATAATGCCAAAATGATATGGGATAAGTTGGCTATCAGACATGAAAGGACTAATCAAGTCATGGAGTCCAAGAAGTATGCTCACTCTTAACTATGAGATGTTCATAGTGAAACAGGAGAAGAGCATCAAGGAGATGTCTGATAGATTCATGAACATTACAAATGGCTTAAAGGGTCTCGAAAAGGTGTATCCTAATAAGAAAATGGTCAAGAAAATGTTAAATAGCCTTCATAAGTCATGGGAAGCTAAAGTAACCACAATTGACTAATCAAAAGACCTTAAGCTACTTGCCTTAGATGAACTCATCGGATCACTCATCAGATACAAAATAAAGATAAATCATGGAAAAAAGCAATTAAGAAAAGTTGGAGTTACAATGAAGGCTTTTATGATTGAGGAAGATGATGACAATGATGAGAATGGTGATGATGTGGAGATGATCATATTTGCCAAGAAATTCATGAAGTTAGATAAGGGCAAATCATCCCAGTCCAAAAAGGTTAACAAAGTGGTGTGCTACAATTGCAATGAATCGAGCCATGTCAAATGTGATTACCTATTATTAAAAAAGAAGAAGAAGAAAAAGGCATTTGTACCAACTTACAGCAATAGTGACTCTTTCGATGTGATGACTCCAAGGAAGACCAAAATGGCAACCTTTGCTTCATGGCTCTTGATAAGCCCAAGGTAACCTCAAACTCTCTAAATTTAAATACTTATACATTTAATAAGTTACAAGATGCACTTTATGATCTTTTAGTTGAGTTTAAGGAAATGAACTCTAAACACAAGAAAATGATTTCAAAATTAAAAGTTGGAAATAATTTCAAAATAAAATTAAAAATAATTTATTATTGAAATCAAAATTTGTTTTAGAGAACAAAAACAAAGATTTGAAAAATGATTTTAATGACTCCAAGCTAAGAATTAACATTTTAGAGAAAGCTAATTTTGATTTGAAAAGAAAGATTAAAAGCTTGGAATAAGAAAAAAAATCATTTTGGACAAACCTTTTCAAGTTTATATGACCAAGTGCTCACATTGCAATTTTCATGGTCATAATTTGCATACATGTCCTATCAAGAAAATGACAGAATTTAAAGTTAGGCAAGTATGGGTTCCTAAGGGAACAAGAGGCTTTGAGACTAGCATTGAAGGACCTAAAGCAATTTGGGTACCAAAAACCAAGTGAAAATCTCTTTGTAGGTTTGTTAGAGCAATAAGGAGCAATGTAATACAAATGAATGCTTTAGGCACATAAAGAAGTGTGATGGGTAACCTTTAAGCTTTAAAATTTTGATATGCGTATTAGTTACACATGTTGTGGTTCAATGCTTTATTAAATTTTTTTAATGCAAAACTATTTAATGAAAATTCATGTTTTACATTTTGAGCTACTATAAGCTTAAAGGTGCATGCATTTGATGATTTAGTGCTTAATGATGATGCGTTAAATCAATTTATGAAATATTATTATGAAGCATAATTTAAGAATGATTATGCATAAAGGATTGATTTTGATAAACTTCATGTCATGAGTCATTAAGAAGCTTTATTGCAGACTAAATTATATGCAAATATTCACTAGAGCATTTAGACCTTACTTATAAGATATGATGCCATAAACATGTATTAGTAAGTTCTTAAGCCTCTTTAATACTTCATATTCAACTATGCTTGCATCAAACTTAAGATGTTTGATTATTTTCTAAGTTCATGATTTATGGCTCAAACAAGCCAGTAAACATTGAAAATACTTTTAAAACATGTGCTTATGTGGTTTGAATGAAAATCTTTTAATTGCATATTACTTTATGTGACCAAACATGTTAATTCATTCAAACTTGATTTTAAAGTCATTTTAATCCAAACTTTGATTATTCATATGAGTTTTAAATGCTTAAATTTAAAAGCTTGCATTAGAATATAAAATCATAGGTTTGCAATGCCAAATTGCATATTTTTTTAAGAATTTTTTAAAACACTTAAGGCATGTATTGATACTTAGAGTCTTGTATTGATACAATGAACAAAAGCCCAATCTATATCGATACAATGAACTTTGCATCGATACATCACCATGTGTATCAATATAAAAGCGCCCTGTATCGATATAAGCAGTGAATTTTGGCCAATTTCATGCTTTTTTGGCTTTTAAATGCAAAACAAGTCTCCTTAATGAGTTTTCATTATTTTTAAACCTTGATAAACATCTTTTCATAACTCATCACATGCTTAAACATCATATTTGATCCATTGATGAGTGTTTCACAAATCAAATGCATTAAATGCGTATATTGTCTTATAATGCTTAAAAATGAAAATATTTCTATACAACATTATTTTTTTAATAATTGGTACCATATATGCTTAATGTTCTTCATGATTCAACACGTAGCATGTTCTATCTTTGAAATGTGCTTAAATGACTACAAACGAATGCAAAAATTGAACGAACTACACATTAGGACTTAAATGCATATATTTTCTGAATAATTGGTATACATGCTCTTAAATGTTTCACAATTTATATACCTTCTAGAAGTCTATAGAAATTAGTCCCTTAGCTTTGAATTAATCTACTTTCACCTTTTCAATTTTCTAGAAAAAGAAAGAGTTTTATGGGTTAATTTGCTTGCTTGTACTTCATTTATATATGGCTATGCTAGGAAATAGGAAGATTTCACTTGTGCTTACATTATTTATATTATTGAAATCCTTAATATTTTGTGTTGGTACTCTTGATGCCAAATATGACCAAAAATGCCATTGCCAAGTGTTTCAAAATATAATCTCCAAAAATCCATTTCATAATGCTTTTATTAAGGGGGAATTTTATTGAAAAGCTTTAAATGATTAAAAGGGAGTTTCATAAGCAAATTCACCTTAAGTTTTGTCATATGAAAAAGGGTGAGATTGTTAGCTATATTAGCTTTGAATTAATCTTAGTTTTGATATAACTAAAACTTAAGCTTAATTAACTTGTGCTTAAATATTTTCAAA
>JBBYHO010387394.1:0-12413 GCA_038382025.1 Adansonia gregorii
ATCTTTGTATTTACCTTTGACATGATCTCTAGGCCTTCTTGACATCCTTAAAAGCTTTTTCGCCGGGCGACATTGTCCCCTCTTACGTCGATGCTCCAGATTGTTAAAAAAAAATTAGCCCGGACAAAATAAGGTGTCTACAATAGCCAAAGGTAACATTGAATTCTATCACAAGAAGCAAGCATCCCCTGCCAAATCAATGGATATGATTAAGAAAGAAATGGCATAGCCATTATATGGTAGAAGACGGTCCTCTTATCCTCTATATCAATCAAATTTTGGGATGAGTTGTTCGATACCTAAGTCAAGGCTATCCACAGAGACTTTTGCACCATTCCCATAAAAAGTGACAAATTTGTTCCCTAAGAATATGAAAGGTGATTCATGATGATTGGGGAGCTCACTTAATTAACCATCGCTGTCAACTTGTCAAAGGTTAGCCATTTGACCTATAGTGGCAGAGGTTATGTAATTCTAGCTCAAGATAGTCAAAAAGGTGGCACCTTCCTAATAGCTGATGTATCTTAAAATAAAACAAAAGACCTAAAGTCTAAAAGGTTAAAAAATAATAGATGAAAAATAAGCGACTAAGTTATTAACAATCATCAAACACATTGGATACAATGTCATCGATCAGCTAAGCATACAATCAGCTAAGATCTTTGTATTGTCTTTACTTTTAAACTCAAAAGTTAATCAAAATGCACCATTGAAAGTGTTGAAAAAAACATGTCCTTTCAGATATTTCAGTAGTCAAATTGGATCACCTGGTGAACAACATCACTGCTAATAATTGTATCTTATTCACGAATGATGAGATCTTTCCTAAAGATAGAGACATCTACAAAGCCCTACATATCACCATACACTACAAAGGATGCATTCTGCCAAAGGTTCTTACAAAAAATGCTTCTACTCTCAATGTCAATCCCTTGGCCACCTTAAATACACTTCTTGTTAATGTATCCCATATTAAGCATAGCCACAAAGTAGTGCGAGCATTTGATAGGATTTGGCATGGAGTTATCAATAACATCACCATCTCGCTCCAGATTGACATATGAATTTATGACATTGATTTTCAAGTAATGATATCATTCTATCCTATAACTACCTATTACAAAGACCTTGGATACATTTAACTAGGGTAATACCTTCGTCCTTACATTAAAAGCTAAAATTTGTGATTGACAACAAAGTGATCAGTATTAGGTTGAAAAAGAGATGATCATCACTACTTCTACTGATGCCACCTATATTAAACTAAATAAAAATGCACTTGAGTTATCCTTTCAGTCATTTGAGTTTGTTAATGCTATATTCATAGGAAAAGGCATGCTTAGAGTTCACCCTCGATGATTAAGGAATACCTACATGGGTTTAAAGTTAACTATTGGCAAGGATTTCTAAGCTAGAAAAGGGCTTAGTAAAATTTTTTAAGGAATGGCCAAAGCTTTGAAGGTTTAGTTAAGTTGATAAGAAGAGCCTATGATTCAAGTCCAACATGCAATATAAGAAACAACAAGTTAAGAAAGCTATAGATTAAAGGTTAGCCCATCTGCTAGGTTAAGAGCTAGGACTAGAACCAATGGTCTTCCTATTGATCCATTAGATTTTTTTTGTTCAAAAAGGCATTTGGATCCAAGTCAAGCAGAAAAAGAAAGCCAACGATGTATTGGCCATTTTGAATTGGACCCTTTACAATTGATGATCAATCAAGCCTATCAAAGTTAAGCAATAAAACCTACCTTATTCACTAAAGTTTGTTCTTAACAGTGAGGCCGTGTCGAAACCCTTGTGTTTTTTAAGTTTATTTTTATGTAATGACGAGAATTAAAAATTTATGTGCTTTTACCTAATAGCTCGTAGGGATCCTATAATAGGCATTTTTATCATATGTTATCAATAAAATTGACTTTTGCAAAAAGCATTTCTTCTTGTTTACTCATTTTTCTTCTTTGCCTTTACTCAAATTCTCTCTTTGAACATATTTTTGTTTATATTGTTTATTTCCTTAATCCTTCAAGTGTTATAATAAAGTGACATGGATATTTCTAATTAGCCCTCAAAGATTAATCTTATATAGTTAGTTTATATTGGTGAAGTTGACTTCAAAGAAGATTATAAGGAGAACTCTATGCCACTGGATTTATTATGATTAGTTGAACATGAAGCAAAACAGATTTTATCCCATGAGGAGCCAATTGAATTTATAAATTTAAGGCAAAAGAATATCAGAAAAAGGTTAAAATTAAACTTTCATAAGACCTTCTACCAAAACCAAACTAAAAAACTTACTTAAAGAGTATCGAAATGCATTCGCCTAGTTATACCAAGATCTAGACACTGGCATTATGGTCCATATGTCCCCTCTTAAACTGGCATGCAAACCAATCTAGCAAAAGTTAAAGAAGATGAAATCAGAGATACTTCTTAAGATCAAGAAAGAAGTTAAGAAAAAATTTAAAACAGGATTCCCCAAAATAGCTAAATATTTGAAATAGGTTGCCAATATTGTCTTAGTCCCTAGAAAGATGGAAAACTATGGATGTGTGTTGATTATCAAGATTTGAACTAGGCTAGTCTAAAGGATAACTTTCTATGACCATAAATTAACCCTCTAGTTGACAACACAACCAAGAACTCTCTATTCTCCTTCATGACCAAATTTATTTTATAAGTAGATCAAAATAACGCTTGAAGACATGGAGAAAACCACCTTCATAACCATGTGGGGTATATTTTGCTATAAAGTCTTGCCATTCAGACTCAAAAATGCCAGGCAACTTATCATAGTGATGCTATTCCATGACTTAATGCATAAGTAAATTAAGGTTTACACAGATGATACGATCTCAAATTCAACAAGAAAAAATGAACATGTCACAGATCTTTAAAAGCTCTTTAAATGACTATAAAAATTTTAGCTAAGTTGAGCTATGCAAATGTACTTTTTGTGCCACCTCAAGCAAGCTACTAGGCTTTATTGTTAGTGAAAAAGGAATCAAAGTTCACTTTAAAACATGCCACCATCTCAAACCCAAAAGGAGGCTAGAAGCTTCTTGGGAAGATTGAACTACATCTCCAAATTCATATGCCAACTCACTAACAAATATGACCCCATCTTCTGGCTTGTCCGCAAACAAAGTCCATGGAATGGAATGAGGAATGTCAAAAAGCCTTTGGCAAGGTTAAGCAATATATGTCAAACCCACCAATGCTAGTATTATTAATTCCCAGTCGACCTTTTGATCTTCTACATTGTAGTCTTTGACAAGTCTATAGGTTGTATACTCAAGTAGTATGATGAGTTGAGAAAGAAAGAGCGACCAATTTATAACTTGAGCAAAAAGTTTATGGAGTGTGAAAATAACTCTTCTGTAATTGAGTAATTGTGTTGTGCTTTGGTTTGAATAGCCTAAAGAATCAGGCAGTATGTATTATACCACACCATAAGCCTAATTAGGAGACTTGACCCTATCAAGTACTTATATGAAGAACCCATACTATTAGGAAGACTGGCCAAATGGCAAGTCATGCTCTTCGAATACGATATCATTTATGTTAACCAAAAGACTATTAAGGTAGTGCGATAGCCTTTTTTTATCATGTTAGGCAATAGGTGACTATGAACTTTGAAACTTCACTTTCTTAAATGAAAATCTGATGTGCATCACTAAAAAGAGATAACTAGTCACTTAGATTTGAAAAATGTACCTTGATAGAGTGTCAAATGCTTTTAGGCATGGAATCTGGCCAATACTTATTTCACTTGAAAAAAGTCTCTATCTTTTTGTAGCCAAATAAAATTTTGATTGCACTAACAATATCGCATAATATGAAGCCTACGTCATGAGGCTTGACATAGCTATTAAGAGAACGTCAAGACTTTATGGGTTTTTGAAGACTTAGCACTAGTCACTATCAACTGAAAAGAAAGTGGTAAACTTGCGATGCTAAACTAATTTAATAGAAGAAATTGATCTCAGAACTCAGAAAAGAATTTGATGATATCAACTTTCGGCACTTACCTTGAGACAAGAACCAAATAGCTAATGCCTTGGCCACTTTATCATCCATATTCAAAATTAATTAAGAATTAGATGTCATCCCATTTAGATTAGCATTTATGACTCTGGCACATTGCCAAAATATCAAAGAAGAGAACGATGGCCTACAATGGTATCATGACATCCTCTGCTACATTAAGGATTAATAGTACCTCAATCATGCCATAAAGAATGACAAAAAGACCATCATAAGAATGGTTATGGGATTATAGGGAAATCTTTTACAAAAAAGGGTCGAGATCAAGTGCTGCACAGATGCATCGATGTTTTTGAAGCCAAAAGGATCCTAAAATAAGTTCATGAAAAGATATGCATCACGCATGGTAATATGCAGGGGATGGCCAAGCAAGTCATGAGATTAAGCTATTACTAGTTAACTGTCAACATGACTATATCAACTATACCCGAAAATGTCACAGGTGTTAGATTTATGTAGACAATATCAACTTTCCGTCATCACCGCTTCATGTCATGACAACCTCATGGCCTTTCTTTATGCAAGGCATGGATATGATTAGGTCCATCACACCTAAGGTTTTGAACGAATACTAGTTTATCCTAGTGGTGTTCGACTACTTTACTAAGTGGTTAGAGGTGGCCTTATATTCCAATATCACTAAGTTAATTACCTACAAGTTTGTAAAATAGAACATTATTTGTCATTATGGACTTTCTCAACAAATCATCACTAACAATGTTCATAACTTGAAAAACAAGATGATGTAAGTAGTATGCTCCTAATTTAAAATCCAGCATCGTAACTCTATGTTGTACCACCTAAAAATGAATAGGACAGTTAAAGTAGGCAACATGAACATTAAGAAGATAGTCGAGAAAACAGTTAAGATTTACAAAAATTGGCTTGAGAAACTACCCTTCACACCATGCATATCAAACTTCAGTTCGAAATTCTATGGGTGCTACCTCATTTTCCCTTGTTTATGGGATGGAGTTTGTTTTAACTATAGAAGTCGAGATCCTTTCTCTAAAAGTCTTGATAGAGGTTAAACTTGAAAAAGCTGAATGGGTCAGGAATCACCATGATTAGCTAAACCATTTGAAGAAAAAATATTAAAAGCCATTTACCATTGTTATCGAACTTCAGTTCAAACTTTTACAAGTGTTACCCCATTTTCCCTTGTCTACCAGATGGAAGTCATCTTACCTATAAAAGTTGAGATCCTTTCTCCAAGAGTTTAAATAAAGGCTAAACTTGAAGAAGCCGAATGGGTTAGCAACAACATGATTAGCTAAACTTTATTGAAGAAAAATAACTGAAAGCCATTTGCCGTGGTCAAATGTATCAAAGACATATAATCAGCATTTATGACAAAAAGGTCCACCTCTAAATCAATCATCAAGGAGAATTTATCCTCAAGAGAATCTTTCCAATCCATAAAAACAATTAAGGCAAGTGGACCCCAATTGTGAAAGAACCATATGTCGTGAAACAAGCTTTCTCTAGAGGGGCCTTGATCCTAATGGAAATGCATGGCAACGTCTTGCCTAACCCAAAAACTTCAGATTCTATTAAGAAATATTATGCCTAAAGGACAAAAACCTTAAAAGATATCTTTGTCCAGAAATCATAAAAAAGGAAAAAATAAGAAATCAAGGAAAACAAGAACTAGTCTTGACTAAACCCATAGCAGATTAAATCATACCTAAAATACTAGTTAAAAAAACCCAATCAAACCTTTGCCTAATTCTAATCTCATCAAACTAAATCTCATTCCATCTCTACTCTTGACCATACTTTAGATCAAAACCAACCTTGACCCGATCAAACCTATCCCAAGACAAAGGCAACTATCAAATGACATGGAGTAACCTCAGGGGTCTTTAAAAGATTGGCTCGCATTAAAAATGTTAATCATTCAGGACAGATCTCAAGGTGCATTGGATTAAACATTCATATCATGATTATCAAGCATCGGTCACCCAAAAGATTATATTCTTATCCTTATTCCTTTTGTCAATGGTAAGCATAATTATATCATCTTACTTGTCATGAATGAAATACTATTATGTTTCTTTTCAACCCTTTCATATCACAGTTGCATTGTATCACACTTGTCATTTAGTTGATAATACTTGATAATCAAATAAGATTCATATCAAGATTTCTTGATATTAATCGAAAAAATGAGGAAAGCATAGGCAGCTCTATTCATAGCTTGATTATCAAGACCATGTATCCTCCACAGTTAACACTTGCTTGTCATCAATCCTGATCATGTGTTAAACCATGTATCATGATCATGTGTTAAACCATTCCCAATTTTCCAAAGTCATCAATCCTAAAGAGCAATTGAAACTAACCTAGCCAAACTCATACACCTTAGTTAAAAATCCCGTTAAGACTAAAAAACTAGCACAACTAGTCAAGACATGTAAATAGTCACCTAGTCCTCAAACTGTCAATAATAATAGCCAACTCTATTAGAAAAGACCACCACATATCTTGAATCAAGAAGCATGCCAATCATGATTGCATGTCAAACCGTTCCTAGCTTTTTAATGCCATCAGTCATGAAAAAACTAACAAGAGCTAACCTAAGACAAAATTCATACATCTAATCAAAGATCTCATCCAAACTCATATGTTAACCAAACCAGTCAAACCATAAAAATAATTACCTAGCTTTCAATTAGTCAATGAAGCTGGTCAACCCTATCAAAAGAAACCATCAAACCTCTTGAAGTCAAAAAACACAAACCCTCAAATTATCAAAACAAATCATCAAACATCCTATTGGAGTCCTTGGTAGAATTTGAACGGTTTTTATTTATATAAAATTCCCAATTTCCATTTTTAAAATGGTATCTCGTCATTAGAATAATCCGTAAAACCCTATCATATATGGGTGGAAAGAGTTTCATGCATCACTCTAACTTTGAGACATTGCCGTTATTTTACAAAGACATACGAATTTTATTTGAAACAAAAATAGAAGACCTATACTCGATCTAGACACTAAAGTACTAATTCGAGTCTAAAAACTAAAAAGATAAAAGAAGAACGAACCTATCCTTAAAGTATACCTTCAACATAGAAACATCTAATGGTTATTTAAGACTAGGTTTAAAGAACAATTAAAACATCATTAAGGTTTACCATAAACACTAAGGCACCCAGTAACTACTTAGCATTTGGTTCTAAGGAAAATTAAAATATTCCTAAAGCTTGCCATTGACACTAAAGCACCTGGTAACTACTTAGGATTAGGTTCTAAGGAAAATTAAAATATTCCTAAGGCTTACCATCGACACTAAGGCACCCGATAACTACTTAGGATTAGGTTCTCAGGAAAATTAAAATATTTCTAAGGCTTACCATCGACACTAAGGCACCCAGTGACTATTTAATATTGGGTTCTAAGAAAAATTAAAATATTCCTAAGGCTTGTGACCAACACTAAGGCACCTAATAAAAAAATTATGAAATGTCCCTTAAGTATACCTTCGACATGAAAATACCCTGGTACCCCTAATAGACTTAAAAATGACCTAAAAAGGCTAAATGAACCCTAAACATTCACCTTTGGCATAAAAGCATCCTGGTGAGAAAAAATTATAAAAATACCCCTGGGGTATACCTTCGCTGTGAAAGTATCCCAGTGGCCCTAATGTCTCAAAAAATAACCTTAAAAGGCTAAAAGAACCTTAAACATTCACTTTTTGCATAAAAGCATCCCGATGAGGAAAATTATGAAAATGCTCCTAGGGTGTACCTTTGCCATCAAAGTATCCCGGTATCGCTAATGGACCCAAAAAGACAAGTAATGATGATTTTTACTCTAAACGCGTAATTTAGATTACAAAACTAGCCTAAAGTATAAAAATTGCTAATGGCCCCCTAAATTTCTTAAAATTAAATATTGGTCTTAAATTCGTTTAAAATTCTAAAGAAGATATATTTATTTTTTACCCAAAAACACCTTAAATGAGAAGTTTAAATTTTAAAATAACTTATATTTTTAAAAATCACATTTCATACCTTAACAGAGAACCAAAAGAATACGAAAGGTTTTTATATTCTTAGCACCTCACCGAAAGACCAATGGGATGCTAAAAATATTTAAAATAATCAAAGTGGATGATTTCATGCTGAAGATAACCATGTTGTCCGAAAAATGCCAAATTTCCTTGAGGGTCTCCAAACTTTCTTGATTTTATACTAAGGCACCTAAGTAGAAAAAAACTAAATCATCAAAAAATATAATTAATTAGGTAAAATCAACATGTAAATCATGAAAAACATCTATAAGAAGGTTTGGTCAAAAATCTTTGGCCAGAAAAGAAAATTTTTCATTATTTGCAAACTAGCCTCTAAACTTTGAAAAATTGTAAAATACCTAGTAAAGTGTGAAAAATACCTAGAGCATGATATGAAATACCCAAAATCAGTTTCCAAGTTATCTATGAAGCTTTTGGTGAAATCTTTTGACCATACAACAAAAATTTTTATTTTTTGCAAACTTGTCCCTAAACTTTTCTAAAATTACAAATTGGCCCTTGCATGATTAAAATTTAAAATTAAGCTTCAAATGAATCAAAATAATCACAAAAGTCACATAAAAAAACACAAGCATGATTTGGTCACTTCTTTCTGTCCCTAGAATAACTTTTTCAATTTTTACACAAAAGTCTTTAAACTTTTTAAAATCACAAAAAGGCCCTAAAACTAACCAAAATGTATTTTAACTTGATAAATGCATAAAATACATTCCTAAAAGTGCAAGTGTACTTCGACCAAGCATATAGGTTTAAACAAAGATTTTTTTTATTTTTTATTCTTTACTTATTTCTTTTGATTAGCCTTTAAACTTTTTATATTTACAAAATGATCATAAGAAACACATATACAAGCATGAATTTTAACTAACACCTAAACATTCTATTAATCAACTTTTTTAAACTCAATGATCACATTCACATTCCATTTAACACAAATTAGCACCATTATACAATAAAATTACAAAAATAAGCATATAAACATGTGATTTTACCATAATAACAAGAAAACACTAAAAGAAATAAAATATATATATAAACATATATATGACAAACACAACACCAAAATCGACATCGTATCAACATAAACATGATTCATGAGGCAAATAATTTACTAACAAGAAGAAAAGAAAAAAAGAAAATAAAATCAAGGAAATTAGTTAATGGCCATTATGTTTAATCTAACATGGATAAAAAATCCATGAACTTAAGCACATTTTTGGCTCACTAAAGGGAAGGAAAAATGTATCAAACCAATAAAACTCCAAAGATTTAATTAGGAATTTACACCTTAACAAAGCTTTGAAATTTTTTTCAAGTATTTCCTTTTTTTTTTAACTCTTTTTTTGGTCTCTAAAAACTAAAAAACTTAAAGAAAACATCCTTCCCATTTATAGGGGAGGATGATTCGACCAAGGGGGATTTTCATCCTCGTTGGCTGAAATTCCATGTCATTTCATGCTTTTTTCCTTTTGTTTAAATTTTTTTATGTTAAGCTTACTCGTTAGGTTGGAAAGAATAAATGTTGTGTCATAAGCCCATACCTTTGTCATCTTTTCTTTGAAGCCACCATCTCCATTGTCATGATTATGCTAGCTTAGGTGAAATGATGATTTTGGTTAACTTGATGGAATTAGTTGGAATGAAACTAAATCAATTGGAAAAGAATTTATTTCCAACTAAATTAGATTTCATGTAACTACATTGGCAAATTATAAAATTAATTATGTAAAAGAAAAATTACATCATGAATTTAGAAGTAAACATAATCTTAGAAATAAAAAAAAAATGCAACCAAGGTGCACAAAAAGCCAAATTGGAAATTCAAAAAAATGATAATAAATTAAAATTCATATGCTCAACAAAATTCCATAATTAAGAATTTAGTCATATGGAAATCATAATCAAAATTACATAAGAAATAAAAGATAATAAAAAATTTAAATCAAAATAATTGATATAAAATAAATAAAAAATTAAAAAAAAAAGTTAGTGGACTTTGTTGAAAAATTAGAGATTAAAATGGGCTTGGTAAGCTTTTAGGGAATGAAATAGGCTTGGTGGAAAATCAAGAAGATAGGCTTGTTGTGAAATTAATGGGCTTATTAGGCTTATGGGGCTTATTTGCAAAAGTTAAATTTTTACACCCATTCAGGTTGTTTTGCCAAAATAAAGTTAATAAAATTAATAATTAATTAAAAAATTTTCATAAAGATTTCAAGTATTGAATTATACAAGAAATTTTTTTTAGAAGTTTTATGTGCAAGAGAAAAGAGAAAAAAAAATTAAAATCCAAAACTCATAAAATTAATTAAAAATTAAAAATTTACAAGAAAACTTTTATGGAAAAATTTTTTTATTCTGGAAAAAAGGCAAAACTCATAAAATAAATTAAATTTTTAAAAGCTGATTGAACATAAATTTAATGAATATATTTAATGAATTTTAAGAATCTTAAACTCAAAAAATTCTTCCCAAAAAGTTTTATGGAGTAGAAAACTTCATATCTTGAAAATAAAAAAAATGCATAACTCATGAAATAAAATAAATTTTGAAAAATTGACTCGATGGTGGTTAAATGAAAATAGTTAAAGAATTTTGAAGTTCAAAACTCGAGAAAATTTTACGCACTAAAAGAAAGCTTATATTTTAGAATTAAAAAATTTCAAAAAATACATTAAAACTTATATAAAATTAATTAAATAAAACTTATTATCCAAAATATTGATTTACAGAATGGTAAAGATAAAAGTTTAAAATTTAAAATAATTTTATTAGGAAAAGTTTCACGAGTATAATACTCGCTGTACTATGAAAATTCAAAATTAATTACAAAAATGGACAACTTGACACCTTATGGTATAAAATATCAATACAAATTTTCCTTTAAATATTTTTTTATTTTTGGAGTGCATATTGACATAAAACCACATTGGTGTCGATAAAAATATCCAACCACCAATTTCCCTAGTTTTTTAGAAAAATTTTAGGAAATTTCTAAAAATAAAAAATTAACCGTGAGATCATCCGCAAATGTAATTTTCAAAATTTACTAAGAACTGGTTCAAAAACAAAAATTTTTCCTTTAAAGATTTGTCCTTTTTACCTAAGAAAATTGATTTTTTTGCATCATGTGTATATACAATTATTTGCATACGACTTATTAAAATTACAAAAATGTGAAACCGATCTAGTGGAAGTTAACCTTCATCAGAGTGGCCACTACATTTTCGTTCTCGAATACTTCAGACTTTCGAGGATAGACAGCTTAGATGAAATTATGTGTCTACAGCTACCCCTCTTTGTTTATTGTTGAAAATCAGGAATAAGATAAAAACCAAATAGACACAATTTCATCTGGGCCACAGAGTACAAGAAAAACGGGATATGAAGATATATATTAGAGCTTACTGATTAGAAGGGGAACTTTTAACCTATAGTGAAGTTAATATTAAAAATGAGTTGGTTGGGGCAAAAATACACAAACCAACTAGTAAGAAAAATTGACTGAGACCAAGAAGTTAGGTCAACAAATAAAAGAAATTACCCAAGACTAAGCTGACAGGTAGATAAAGGATATAAAGGTAAAACCTAAGGTTAAACTAACAAGTTTGACCAAGGCTGAACCATTACATCAAATGAGAAATAAAAGAGAGTTTGACCACGATAAAACTATCATGTCAAACGATAAACAAAAAAAGTTTGACTAAGGCCAAACCATCACATCAAACAAAATGAAAAAAGGGTTTGGCTATGGCTAAACTATGATGTCAAATGGACATGAAAAAAAGTTTAACCAGGACAAAACTATCACGTCAAAGAAAATGAAAAAAAAAGTTTGACCAGGGCTAAACAATTACGTTAAATGAAAGTGAAAATAAAGTTTGACTAGGGCTAAATCATCATGTCAAATGAAAGGGAAAAAAAGTTTTAGCCAAGGCTAAACTATCACGTTAAATTAAATGAAAAAAATTTTGACTAGGGCTAAACCATCACATCAAACAAAAGTGAAAAAAAAGTTTGACCAGGGCTAAACCATAATGTCAAATAAAAATGAAAGAAAAGTTTGACCAAGGCTAAACCATCACTCCAAAAAAAAGTGAAATGAAGGTTTGACTAGGGCTAAACCATAATATCAAACGCAAGTGAAAAAAAAGTTTGACTAGGGCTAAACCATCATATCAAATAGAGGTGAAAGAAAAGTTTGACCAAGGGTAAACCATCATATCAAATGAAATAAAAATAAAGTTTGACTAAGGATACACCATCACCTCAAACGGAGGTAAAAAGAAGTTTGACTAAGGCTAAACCATTATGTCAAATAAA
>JBBYHO010387394.1:12513-27063 GCA_038382025.1 Adansonia gregorii
AGTGAAAAAAAGTTTGACTAAGGCTAAAACATCATGTCAAATAAAGGTGAAAATAAGTTTGACTACGACTAAACCATTATGTCAAATAAAAGTGAAAAAAAGTTTGACTAAGGCTAAAACATCATGTCAAATAAAGGTGAAAATAAGTTTGACTACGACTAAACCATCACATTAAATGAAAGAAAAAGAGAGTTTGACCAAGACTAAATCATCACGTTAAACAAAATTAAAAGAGAGTTTGGCTAAGACTAAACCACTGCATCAAATTAAATGAAACGGGAGTTTGACTAGTGCTAAACCATCCCATTAAATAAAAGTAAAAGAAAATTTGACCAAGTAAAATATAACAGGACTTAACCGAGTATAGCTAAGTAAGTAGGAATTTAAACTAGTACAGTCAATTAAAGATAAACTTTAATAAGATTAAAGTAATCTGATATTTGAGATCTTTGAGGAATTATTTTTTAATTTTAAAGTAGAATCTATTCTGATAGCTTTTTCTTACTTCATTGCTTTAAACCTATGAATTACATAATTATGAATATGGATGCATGACGAATGTGGACGGATTTTCATGATTGGATTTATTTTTTATTTTTTATTTTTCATTCATTTTTTTTTAAATTATGATTAACCCATTTTAAAAGCTTGAAAACATCTTCAGAAAGCATGGAGAATCTTTCTAGCGGTAAGGGGCCAGTCTTAAATATGACATTGTCTTTATAGAAACAATAATTCTTGCACTCTGAGGAAATCAGATTATAATACACCAATATCATCTAGTGACTAAAAGAGAATGGTATGATTAGGAATGTGTGGGGGATAGCCTTTCTAGTCATGCGGGTCTCTCCAGTTCAACTAGGACCCTAGTTCCTGACCCGACTTTCTACGAAAATCAAGATTGAGAAAAGAAAGTTTTCCAATCATTGACTCAAACCCATTGTCGAAGTCCACTCAGCGGAATAAGGGGGTACTTATGGCAGAACGGGCCAATCTGGTGCATCAATACCATTTAGTGGTTGAGGAAAAAGGATATGATTGGAAATATAGGTGATGTCCTTGCCTCGAGAAAAAATAAGGCTTTCTGACGCATCCATACCATTTAATGGTTAAGGAAAAGGGATATGATTAGAAATGTCGGTGATGTCCTTACCCTAAGAGAAAACAGGACTTTGTGATGCATTAATACCATTTAGTGGTTGAAGAAAAGGGATATGATTAGAAATGTGTAGGGGTTGTCCTCCTTTGAACCATCTATGTTTTTCAGAATGTAAGAAGGACCTAATGTTTCCATCAACTCCCTTGCCAGCTGAAAGAAAATAATGAATATCTTCTAAAAGGTTGAGTTCCTTCATCTTCAGAATTCTATCTAAAACCATTAGTTATCCACCTTTAATGCTTCCTAAAACATTCAAAGGAATTAAGATGTGAGCCAAGATTTTCATAATGTTTTGAACTCATTCCAAAGTAACTCAAAAAAAATAGTCTATTATCTATTTTAAATCAATCTTTATTTCTTTAAGTCATTAATTATCATTTGACAAAAATGTTAGCATGATAAAAAAGATAGTCTAATAGAAGTTGCATTTCAAGGAAAGAAATTAGAATATTGGCTTTTTTTTGCAAAAATAATGGTAAAATGCCTAAGAAGAGATTCACATAGATAATGGTAAATATTGATGAAAAGGTCTGGACAATTGATTTTAGATCTTCAAAGATTTCTTCTAAATAGAATATCTATTTTTATATAGATCTATCTTTTAGAGATATGTTTGATCATATCATGTCTATGATTTAATCATTTTTTCTTTGCCAAAGCCTCCCCTTTTTATGACCTTTAATCGAACACCCTGTTAGGGTTTTCATCCGATTTTTGCTTTTTCTTTTTTTATTTGTTCTTTTATTTTTTAAGCATAGTATTTTTCTACATTGTTTACATTGACAGGGTTTGGGATGACATCTCCATCCATTTTGACAAGGATTATGCATCTTCTAAGAATGCCTTGTCAACAAATAAGGCCTTTCTCAATTAGGTGCCTATTTGCCTCGTGGATCTTTTTGTATCGGGAGCATTTTCTTCAGCATCAGTTCTCATTCATAAATTTATCTTGGATGAATCTTTTTATCATGGGCCTTCACTATCATTTTTTGGTACATTTGCCCATGTTGGATCACTTTTAACCTTTTTTTTTAATAAAGTTTAATTGTTCATAGTGATCTCATGCCCATTCAGCTTCTTCCAATTTGGTCTCCATCAGTATTCGAAGTGATAGGATCTTGACTTTAATTGGTAGTACTGTCTCTTTGCCATACACCAATGTGTAAAGTGTTACTCGAGTGGAGGTTTGTACTAAGGTTCGAAAAGCAAAGAGAGCAAATGGAAGCTTCTCATGCCAATCTTTATAAGTCTTCACCATTTTTCCCATAATTTTCTTAATATTTTTGTTGGTAGCTTCACAACCCCATTCATTTTTGGATAATATGTAACTGAATTATGATGAGAGATTTTGAGCTGGGTATAAACCTTCATCATCATTTTATTATTTAAGTTGAAGGCATTATCCGTTATAATTCTTTTAGGGACCCCGAATGTACAAATGACATTGGCTTTTAGAAATTTAATCACCACTAATATTATGACGTTTGCAAAAAAATGGCTTCCACCTATTTGGTGAAATAACCAATGGCCACCAAGATGAAAAGATGATGGTTCAATGTTGTAAGAGTAATGGGTCCGATGACATCCATACCCCATATAGAAAAAGGCCATGGTGCGGTCATGACATGTAACAGTAAGGGTGGGACATGAATCTTGTTAGCATAGATTTAACATTTATGGCTTTTTCAAATGTACTTGATACAGTTACTCTCCATAGTTATCCAAAAGTAGCCCAATCTCATGATTTGTTTTGCGATCTTGTGTCTGTTGGCATGAATCCCATAAACCCCTTCATGTACTTCTTTTTTTTATTTTCTTTGCTTCTGAAGCATCAGCGCACCTTAACAATGTTTGGTTGAAGCTTTTCTTATATACAATCTTTCTATCCAAGATAAAATTCAGTGCTAACCTTCTTAAAGTTCTCTTATCAGTTTTTGAGGCATTTAGTGGATATACTCGATCCTTCAAATAATTTTTGACATCGTGATACCATGGAAGGCCATCTGCCTCAATCTCAATGTTGTGGCAGTATGCAAGGAGTTCATAAATACTTATCTCAATAGGTATCACCTTTTACCCCTTATTTTCTTTGAATATCTACGCCAAGGTGGCTAGAGTATCTGCCATCAAATTGTCATCATGGAATAGGTGAATAAAGTCCACTTCTTTGAATTCTTCTAGTAATTCTAGAATATATTTTTATATTACTGTAACCTTGGGTCTCTTATTTCGTATTCTCCATACAGTTGGTAAATTACAAAGGTTGAATCTCTGTAGACTTTCAATACCTAGGCCTTATTTTCTAATGCTACTCAAAGCCTTATGATACATGCCTCATATTCTTCCACATTGTTGGTGTAATCAAAAATTATTCAGGCTGTAAAAGGGTAACAATCCCCTTTTAGAGATATTAAAATTGCACCGATTCCATGGCCTAATGCATTTGATGCTCCGTCAAAATACATTTTCCATGTAGATCCTTTCGATGACTTCTTTTTCTTCAGTCATAATATTCATCAAGTCCTCATCATGGAATTCAAAATCCAATGATTATTAATCATAAAGTGCCCAACTTGCTAAGAATTCAGCAATGGCACTTCTTTTGATCGCCTTTTAGCTTACATAAATGCTATCATATTCAGATAGTAGAACTTGCCACCTAGCTATCTTTCCCAATAAAGTTGGTGCCTCGAACAAATATTTGGTTGGGTTTATTTTGGTGATCAACTAGGTAACATGATACAACATGTACTATCAGAGCCTTTTCGTTGTCCAGGCTAGAGCACAACATATCTTTTCTATATGGGAATAATTTACCTCATAATTCAAAAATTTTTTACCGAGGTAATATATTGCCCTCTCATTCTTTCTAGTCTCATCATGCTGCCCCAACTCACAGCCTATAAATCTTTTAAACACCGATAAATACAAGCTCAAAGGTCATCTAAAAGTAGGCAATACCAATATTGATGGATTAGAGAGATATTGCTTAACTCTTTTGAAAGTATTTTGGCATTCACTATCCCACTCACTAGGATTTTATTTTCATAAAAGCCAAAAATTCAGATCACATTTATCTGTAAGTTGAAATATGAATCTAGCAATGTAATTCAATCTTCCTTAGAAATTTCTCACTTTTTTTAGTCGACATGGGGATGAAAACTCCTGTATAGCTTTGATCTTATCCGAATCAACCTTAATTCCTTTTTTGCTTGCAACAAAACCTAGTAATTTTCTAAACCTGGCTTCAAATGTACATTTCACCGAGTTTAGCTTTAACTGATTTTTTTTATCCTTTTAAACAATTTTTGCAGGTCCGCTATATGATTTTCTTCTTAAAGGGACTTAGCAATCATGTTATCAATGTACATTTCAATTTCTTCGTGCATTAGGTCATGGAATAGGGTGACCATTACCCTTTGGTAAGTTGCTCCCCCATTCTTTAACCTAAATGACATTACTTTGTAACAAAATGTTCTCCATATTATGACAAATATGGTATTCTCCATATCCTTAGAAGCCATTTTAATTTGGTTATTGCTTGAAAACCCAGCCATGAAGGAAAATAAATCGTTCTTTAAGTATTATTAACCAATATATCTATATGATGGAAGAGGAAGTTATCTTCTAGGCTTACTCGATTGAGGTCCTGATATTCTATAAACATTTTAACTCTTCCATCTTTTTTGGGAACCAAGATAATGTTTGCAACCCACTTTAGATATTTTACCACCTTCAAAAATCCAAATTCAAACTGCTTATTAACCTCTTCTTTAATCTTCAAAAGCATCTCTAGTTTTTTCTCTTTAGCTTATGTTAAACTGGTTTGCATTTTGGGTTCAAGGGTAATTTATCAACCATAATCTCTGCATCCAATCTTGGCATGTCTTGATAAGACCATGCAATGATGTCTTGGAATTAAAGCAGTAGACTTATCAGATCTTCTCAGGTGAAAGCCTTTATGGTAGTTCTGTTGATCTTTTTTTTATCTTTTTCATCATTCCCCAAATTAATAATCTCAATAGCCTCTTTATGAGGTATTATGTGCTCATCTTTTAGTTCAATTATTTTTAACAAATCAAAAAGTAAGATATGATCACCAACATCTTTTTCAAGATGACCTCATTCGAACAAATAGTTTGTTCAAAATTAATCTTTGAATCTTGATCAGATTTATTTATTTCTTTATAAAGGCAAAAGCAAGGATGGAATGGGCAAAATAATATGGGATATGAATGGGGTAAGGATGTAAAAAAAGAAAAGAGATGTTGATATAAAAAAATCATAAAAGAAATAAATGTAAGAAAAGAAAAGAGCCAAAAAGGATTATATAAAGAAAATTACGTGCATTTTCTTTTTACTGATGAGAAATTAACATTATGAGTGTTTACAAAAAGATTTATAGACGATAGAAGTCATTTCTTAGTTATTACTTTGGGATTAGCCGAGACACTAGGCTTCTCTTAGCATATGTCCAATTTCTTAAAACATATCCAAGGGGCAAGGGTGAATCCCTCGATCTTTAGTGAACTCTTAATCACCTTTTCCAATAGTAGCCACATGATGCTCTTCGAAGGCTTCATTGATCGCCAAAACAATGTTCCTAGTTTTTTTTATCTCTATTTCCCGGGTTAACTTTTCTATAGTAGAAAATTTCCTCCAACGAGGGGTAAAAAGTTGATTTTTTGCCTGAGTGTTGGCCAACACCCAGGAATGGTTGCTTTCCTCTCATTTTTGTTGAACTTTTTCTGAACTCTTTCCGGTTTAAAGCCTAATCTATTTTTGTTTTTCTTACCATTGACATTAATGGCCTAGCTAATTTCTTGCAAACATATCCTAAGTCTTTTTTTGGCTAAGGCTCTTTACCTTGCAATTAACTTGAGGCCCATATGTATGCTTTTTAATAGCATCGATTTAAGAGTGATTGACCCTTCTGATTAACGATCATGTTGACAATCTTAAAAACTCTAAAAATAGCATTCATCAGTTTTAGTATTTGTGTCAATGTAAAGAGCCTTACATCATAGCGATTATGTCTTTTTCTCTAAATAGACTCACCAATCTTTTATCTATTATAAACTTAACCTTTTAATGCAAGGATAATGAAATGGCCCTGGTTAAGTGAATCTATGGTTACCCTAACAAACAATTGTATGCTGGAGCGATATCTATAGCATGGAACTCGATTTTAAATGAGAAAGGACCAATTTCTAAAGTAACTAAAATAATTCCTTTTATATCCTTCTTTGCTCCATCAAAAGCCCTAACAATCGTTTGGCTTTGTTTGATTTGGCTAACATCTATAGGCAAATAGGATGTGTACTCTATGGCATGAGATTTAGAGCAGAGCCATTATCCATAAGGACCTTGGTAGTATGGTCCCTTTACACCGAGTTGTGATGTGGAAGGCTTTTGCTGAAGTATTACCTCCTGGTGAAATTTTATCCTCACTAAATGAAATAAACTTGTCAGTGATAATATTGTTTACCAAGCGATCAAGTTTATTGATAGAAATGTCTTAAAGGACATAAGCTTGATGTAGCACTTTCAGCAAGGTGTTTCGATGAAGTTTAAAACTAAGCAACAGAGTTAGCAAGGAAATCTTCGTTGCTTATTGCTTTAATTGCTCCACAACACTATATTTGTTGTGCTTGATATACTTTAAGACTTCAGCTGCCTCTTTTTCCTTTACTTGTTCTTACTTTTCCTCAGTGACATCCTTGATAACCATTGCCTTCCCAAATGTTTGTGCTTTTGATTTCACCTTTGTATCGACTTTATTGGTTTCCCCACCGTATGCATACCCGATTCTTGTAACATGGCTGACTTCTGTGATATCAATAGATACCAATTGGGCAGTAATAAGTTCTAGAGTGGTAACCTCATCATCATTCTTGCATGACACTTGTTTACTATCTTGATAAAGGAATGTTGTTGGTGCCTTAATGATCAGTCTAGGGTTAATATCTACCTTTAAAGGCATGGTCTGGTTGTAACAAATGATGAGAGAGCAACCAATACTGTATGAGGGTTGTGATAATCTTTCCCCCATTATATTGACTAATTTTTCCACTTTCACTTTAGTCTGTTCTAAACTTAATCTCACCAGTATTCATCATCCCTTAAATCAATGCTCGAAAATCTGGGTAACTCTGTAAGGTATACCCTAAGTCAGGTGACACTTATAAAAATTCACCATCATCAAATTATTCTTTAATGCTTTCCCAATTGTGGATAAGGATTTTGGCTTTGGTCAGAAACATCCATACTTTCTCCAATGCTATTTTGACCTCTTCCCCACTTAACTTCTTACATTGCCTATTTTCAATGCTGATGATATTAACTTTAGGCCTAGGATGATTTGGCAAAAGCATTGCTGCCACATTAAGAGCTAGCGCATTATCAAACTTGAAGGCACCTCTATTAATAAGGATTTTAAACTTTGTGCTTAAAGGGTCAATAGTTTTTAATCGAATGACATGGTAGTGCATGGTGTTCACAGTTGAGGTTCAAGTTATACCAACTAAGGTAATTACTTTCATACAATTTAGCAAAAATTAGTGCTACTAGCCTTGCTTTTAAAAGTTTGTCAAACATTTCCTTATATGAATAAGGAAGAGGGTTATTGATTGGTTCTTTAGGGTTATGCATTAGTGTAGGGTCTTAGCTGGTTTTAAGAAAGTGAGTTTGGAATGATAGCTTGGATAATTGTTGAAATGGGTGCTCAAGGTGTGTTGTATGGATAAGTGTTTTGGGGCAATTGTCTTGGATTTTAATAATAGAGGTGAGGTCTTAGGCAGTATCGCTGGCTCATACAACCGACTAATGCTGTTACATCCTTTTTCTTTGTTGGTCCTAGCTTTTTTGCATTGGAGGATGCTCTTGATGTAAGCTTCCAAGCCTTAATGGCCAATTCGATCATTTCTCTAGAGACTACAAGATCAGAGAAATTCTTTGTCACAGTCCCTACCAACTTGTCATAATAAGGCGGACGTAAAGTATAGACAAATAACATTATCGTTTCTTCTTCATCAAGGGTGGTTAAACTTAAAAGGCTAAGTCCCTCCATCTTTAGGCATATTCTTTAAAGGATTCAGTTAACTTCTTCATTAAATTTTGAAGGGTCAAACAATTTGGAGCCCACTCAGCCATATATGCTTGTATTGCTAGAGAAAAGCACTTGCCAAGTTAGCCCAGCATTTAATTTGGGTACTATTTAAATCATTGTACCATCTCAACATCGATCCTGACAAGTTTTCTTTAAAATAGTGGATCAAGAGTTTATCATCTTATGAGTAGTCCATTTTTTTATGAATATTTTGATGTGTGCCTACAAGGATATAGTGCCTTTATACTTCTCAAACTCTGGCATTTTAAATTTTAAGGGGTGAACAAGATTTAGGACTAGATTGAGGTCTTCAATGTCTATATTACTATATAATTTGACCGCCTCTATGGCCTATAACCTTCTTTCAAGGAGTAATAGTTTTGCCTTTTCCTTTCCTTTTTTGGCTTTAACTACTTCTTTGGTCTTTTGCTTAATCTTCTTTTCTTTATCGATGCCTAGTCCATATATACCTCTTAGATGGGAATAGCTCATGTAGTCATTTTTTGAGGTATGGCCTTAGGGTTTATGATGATAATTGGTAGAGAAGTAGCTGTTAGGGCCTTATGTTATACATTCTAGGCATTAGTTAGTGGTGGGTTGGTGCCTAATTCTTTAACTGGTGCCCCCCTAGATCCTCTAGTGGGAACATCGATATTTGCTTCCTACGTGGGGCGAGTTGGCCCCTTAACTAGTGGTAGCTCCATCATTTATGCCATTTAAGCTTAAAGTTCATCCTGCCTTTTCAACATGGCCTTTTGAGCCTACCTGTGGCTTTCCTCAAGCCATTCCAATCTTGTAATTTGTTCTTAAACCATTCTTCTTACTCCTTCTCTGGTGTAGTAACTATATGTGGCTATTGAGATGTTGAATGGTCTCGATTCGCAATGGTTAAACCTTATGCCAATTCAAAATTTTTGGGAAGTAATTATTAATAGATCAATAATCATATGTGTATGTGTATGTATGCATCAGTAATGAATGTATTCAAAGGCATTTGCTTTACTACAAGATTTCAAAATCCATAATTTCCATTGATTTTAGATGGGAATTACATATCACTTATCATATTAGAATTATGTCAATAGAACTTCCTAATTTGGTTATATTGCTTTTTGACTTGTTCCAAAAACTGAAGTATCAACAGGCCGAATTCGCCAACTGGGTTGATCTGCTTTTGAAGTCCTTGGATCCTCTTTACCATATCCTTCACTTGGATGATGCTAAGCAAATTTGTTCCGTCAGATGATCAATATAAAACTATCGCCCTAGCAATTACCCATCGACTTGACATGTTCATCTCGGACCTGACAAAACTTGCTACCCAAACAAACATCCATTTCCTTGTATGCTTGGGCCCATGCCTTAATACCGTACTCTCTTTGAGACAACTCTTGTCTTACTTGCCCCAAAGCTAAAATGAATGCTTCTTTTTCTTGGAGTAATTCTGTCATCTTTTCCCGTTCTTGGTAAAGGGCATTTTTGAGCTACTTATTCTTTTCCGCAAACCTTTTTGATTGTCTTCTTGTATCCTCATGTGCCCTTTGCTTTTGTCCCAATGCAGCTACATTGGCTTGGTTTCCCATAGCTTTAGCTTTCCACATTCCAAGCTCTTTATGGAGCTTATGCATTTCCTCGACAACTTGACTATAAGATTTGCTAGAGCTCCCAGATAGACCAATGATTTTCATCTTCTTGTTTTGTTCTACCCAATCTTGCTTCATCAAAGTGTACTGCTCCTTTATTTTCCAGAAATCTTTTTCTTTGGCTTCCATCTTCATCTTCAAATACATGATCTCTTCTTAGAGGGCTTTATTATTGGCAATCATTTTTTTTATCTCTTTTTGCCTTTTCTCTGATTAACTCCACTTCAAAAGGCATCAAAGGCTTTGGTTGAATGGTCGCTTGAAGACTGACCCTCTGTGTGCTTGGAATAATTAAATCGTAACCCTAATTAATCTCCATACATTGTACCTAAGAGTGGTCTAATCTGGGTAAGAGAGCAGCCCAGACTCGTATCTCTCTTTTCAATGTACAATACTTGTCGAAAGCATATTCTTGTATCTTTCCCCATGATAATCCAAATCCACACTAGCCAAATCAAAAATCGTAAGGGTAAATTGCTTAGTCCCATATTACTGTAGGACCAAAAGTGGTGTCTGTCCGATTGTACCCCATAATCCGAGCAAAGGCACAAATGACAATTGACCGCACCTGTATAGGATAGATAGATTTAGGTGCAAACCGAAGAGCTCTCCATGTTATCTCTTTCAGAACCAAGTTCTTTAATGATGTCACACACTGATTCTTTATTGACGACTATGGCCATTCTTTCTCCATAAAATGCTAGAGAGGGATAGAGTGTGAGAAATAAAGTTTAATCCTATCAATGCCATTTCCTAAAAAATGGCTATAGGCTCAGATATATAGCACTAATGCACTTTCAAAGAATCTACCTTCACCTGATTTTTTACATGCATTAAGTGCTCGAATGAATTCTGCTAAATGGCAGGGGCAGGATGCCTATTCTGCTTCAGCCGGTCAAAAAGCTCAATCACTACTATTTCAACAAGTTCGAGCACCTTTGGGAATAAAGCCAACCCATATATGGCTAAAGCAAATGCATTAAGGGCTTTTTCTTTTTTTGGCTGATCCCTAATATAGTCCTGCAAAAATTGCCATGAAACATTTATGGTATTGCCTTTATGTTTGAAACAAAGAGACTAGGGAGATAAATCAAGGATATGTGCCAATATCTTTCTATGACTTGTTGGGTTACACTTTTTGTAGTAGATAGATCTTATCTCCATTTGTCCCAACCCTAATAATGATGCAATCTCTTCTATGGTGGGGGTCATGTCATGGTGGTTAAATGAAAAGAATCAGTATAAAGGGTCCCATAATTCTATCAGAGCTTGGACCAACTGGTCATTTATGGGAATCTTTAACAACATGGCCATATGTCCATATTTTGCCATAAATCGAGTTTGCTTAGCTTTATCCCATCTTTTCCATATACATACCAATTTAGAAATATTATTTTGTCTAAGATCCAAGTGTGTGACCTTCGACAGTCTCGATACAAAGTCCCTAAGTATACAGTTCCTCCCATTTTTTTTGATTCAGTTCAAACTTTGTTCAGTCTTCTTAAAAAGTTTTGGAAATAACCACCACTTGTGCTTGGTTCACCATAAAATCGAATGAAAATTAGCTGGATCTGAAATTAGGCCTAAAACAAATACCCATGATGCCAATGTAATGATGCACATGAAGGACAAGAAAAGAAAAAAGTAAACAAGTTAGTATCCATAAAATAAATATTCCAGATAATAAAATATAGTGATAAATAATACCACAAAGATGTAGCTGAAATAAAGTAGGCAAATAAAGAAAGAAAAAAAGTATGCATATTCCTTCATATGTCCCTTACATCGGTGACACCTATAGTAAAGGTATGGTACTAACTAAGGAGATACCAAGATTCACTATATGATGTTTGGGTAGGACCTCTAAATCAGTTACCAAATTGCCCTTAGTCTAGAACAGACGAACGAGGTACCTTCCTTTATCCATCATGGATTTATGTTTGAAAAGGTTAAATTCGAGCGGGAGTATCTTTCATTCTCGTAATGAGGCTAGCACCTCAAGTAGGCATAGGAATTTACACCTGGTATGCTTTTCACTGCCTAAAAAGAGGCTAACACCTTAGAAGGTAGAGCTCCTTCACCATCTCCTAAATTGTTAGGTACTTATATCCCTCCTGCATTAGATAGAAAGGAAACTATTGCAGATGTGCACAGTGTGTGTGAAAGGATAAGCATACCCTTTTTTAAAATAAAGAGAAAATACACATCCATTGACTAAAAAATAAAAAAGTCATAAACAAAAATTTTTCAAAATGGGAATTGAAATGAAATACCAATTGAAACTGAATTAATTAAAATTTAATTAACACATGATCAATTTTAGGCTTGACTCTCTAAAAAAATTTGGTCCCCTGTGGAGTTGCCAAGCTGTCAAAACAAGGCCTAGATATGAATCTTTACCAAGCCTGACTTAAATGGCCTTTGTCTATATAAGTGGTGATTATTTCAAAGCTATTTATTCTTCTTTTTGGGGGTCATATCGATATTAATACTCTTATTTCTTGAGACTCGATAGTTAAGATGAATTGTTTGCCCATTTTAACCCTAAATAGTCATCACAAAATGACCTTTTTTGGAGTTGCCACCAGTCTATTTTGGCCAAGTAAGATTGATCACCTGTCAAAATTAATGCTTTAAGGGTCATGAAACCCTAAAGATAAATTCCTTAGTCTACGGAGTACCAAAGATCGTTTTTAATGGTTCAGGAGTTGGTTACAGCCACAAGTAAAGATTGACCCTCTCATGGTGCCTAAAATTAGTACCTTATTGATCATTATTAATTTGAACTTTAATTTTTATTCGACTTCAATATCTGATATTTAATTACAATTCTCGTATTGTTAAAATAAGATTTTATTATTCCATGAAAGAAAATTGAGATTTTGCATTTTAAAAATCGAAACGTATTACACACCCTCACCAAAAAACCAATAGGACACGAAAGTTTTTATTATTCCCTTTTATACCTCAATGAAAAACCAAAGGGGCATAAAAGGTTCTAAAAAACCAAAATGTCTTTCACATCCTATTAGAGTACTTGGCAGAATGTGAAAGGTTTTTATTTATATAAAATTCTCGATTTCCATTTTGAAAAAGGTATCTAGTCATTAGAATGATCTATAAAATACCTATCACATATGAGTGGAAGAAGTTTCACGCATCACTCTAACTCCGAGACATTGCCTTTATTTTACAAAGACATACGAATTTTATTTTACACAAAAATAAAAGACCTATGACTCAGTCTAGAAACTAAAGTACGAATTCAAATCTAAGGACTAAGAGGATAAAAGAAAATCAAACCTATCCTTAATGTATACCTTCGGCATAGAAACACCTAATGGTTACTTAAGACTAGGTTTTAATTAAAATATATCTAAGGCTTACCATCGAGACTAAAACACTCGGTAACTACTTAAGATTAGGTTATAAGGAAAATTAAAATATTCCTAAGGCTTACCATCAATACTAAGGCACTCGGTAACTACTTAGGATTGGGTTCTAAGAAAAATTAAAATCTTCCTAAGGCTTACCATCAACACTAAGGCACTCGTAAGGAAAATTATGAAAATATCCCTTGATTATACTTTCAACATGAAAATATCTCGGTACCCCTAATAGACTAAAAAATGACCTAAAAAGGCTAAATGAACCCTAAACATTCACCTTTGGCATAAAAAAATCCTGGTCAAAAAAATTATGAAAATACCCTTAGGGTATACCTTCACTGTGAAAGTATCCCAATACCCCTAATGGACTCAAAAATGACCTTAAAAGGCTAAAGGAACCTTAAACATTCACCTTTAGCATAAAAGCATCTTGATGAGGGAAATTATGAAAATGCCCCTAGGGTATACCTTTGCCATGAAAGTATCTCGGTACCCCTAATGGATTCAAAAAGACAAGTAATGATGATTTTTTCTCTAAATGAGTAATTTAGATTACAGAAATTGCTAATGACTCCCTAAATTTCTCAAAATTAAATATTGGTCCTAAGTTGTTTTAAAATGCTAAAAATGATATATTTATTTTTTTGACCCAAAAACACCCTAAATGAGAAGTTTAAATTTTAAAATAACCTAACATACAAAAATACCATTAAGTCACTAAATTTTCAAAAATTACATTTTATATTTTTAGCACTTCACTAGAGGACCAATGGGATGCTAAAAATATTTTAAATAATCAAAATGGATGATTTCATGCTAAAGATAACCATTTTTGTACTAAAAATGCCCAATTTCCCTAAGAGTCCCTAAACTTTCTTGATTTTATACTTAGGTACCTAAGTAAAAAAAAAAACCTAAATAATGACAAAATACAATTAATCGGGTAAAAAATAGCATTCAAATCATGAAGAACATCCACAAGAAGGTTTGGTCAAACACCTTTGAGGAAAAAAAGTTTCATTAGTTGCAAACTAGCCCCTAAACTTTGAAAGATTGCCAAATACCTCCTAAAGTGTGAAAAATGCCTAAAGCATGATATGAAATTCCCAAAGTCAGTTTCCAAGTTATCCATGAAGCTTTCGGTCAAATCTTTTGACCATACAACAAAAATTTTTATTATTTACAAACTAGTCCCTAAACTATCCTTCAATTGCAACTTAGCTCTTACATGATTGAAATGTAAAATTAAGG